>JAUZSZ010000091.1:15787551-15802029 GCA_034780575.1 Labeobarbus marequensis | reverse complement strand
GTCTCCAGCGAAGGGAGTGTCTTGTTGCACAAAGGGGATTGATTGGAGTTATCGGAGGCAAAGTGCGTCATGCACATCTACATTATGTATTGATGCACCATTTTGCCCATCTGATATCCAGACAGATGGCATTTATAATATATTTTTTTTTATTTGGTTGTTAACAGCAGCTGGATTCACTCTGAACCCCACATTGTTCCACTATGTAATAATTATGGTATGAACAATAAGACCAAACCTCCTGCCATAGTCTCAAGACGGGTGTTTTCAAATGCCAATATAAATGATATATACGCTACACCACTGAAATCACCTTGGATTGTTCAGATGCTCGTACTGAAGGACTAACATGGGTCTGTTGAGGCACGGGGCTCTGATATGTTATAATGGCAGCGCAAACCCTTTTTCTATCCAAGGAAAATTACATAACTCACCATTCTCCATCAGTTTTTGTCTAATCAAATCTATTATACTTTTATAGAAACTTCAGGAATGTTCTTCACCAAGTGCAAGACGTTTACATTATTTCTTAGTGTATGTACTGTATATATATATTTTACAATTTGAATAGTCAAATATAGTTTAAATGCACAATGTCTAGGGAACAGATATTATAATGTTCTAGTATGCAAATATGATTTTGCATAAAATGTTCTTGTGGTTTGTGTCTGTGATAGCAGCTAGAGATAATCGTTGGCTCCGTTTGGACACCTCGCCCAGCACTTTTCTATTAGGCAATGACCAACACATTTTCACGGCTAACTATTTCTCGCTTTGGCGAATATGTGGTTAATATGAATTCATACAATTTCATTTGTACATTGTACAATCTGCCCCATTGATGGTTAGGTTTAGGAGTGGACCTTTGCTCTTTTCTTTCTAAAAATTATGTTTTTCGTACAAATCACATTATACAAATTAATATGAATTTACCACCTTGTGATTCTGATGTCTGTCATACCTGACAAAAGTGATTCTGTTTGTTTGCTAAGCCATTTCAGAATCCACAGCTTTTCCAGCAGTCAGATCCACCCAAACTTACTATTACTATGAGACTGGGTTGGCAATGACCATTAAACAGGGATTTTCTATATTTTGGCAGACTTTGTTGGACATTGGTTTATAGAACATTGCAGGTCTTAAAGGGATAGTTCACCCAAAAATTAAAATTCTGTCATTAATTACTCACCTCATGTCATTCCAAACCCATAAGACCTTCGTTCAGCTTCGAAACACAAATTAAGATATTGCTGATGAAATCCGAGAGCTTTCTGACCCTCCATAGACAACAATGCAACTGACACGTTCACGTCCCCAGAAAGGTAGTAAGGACATTGTTAAAATAGTCCAATTGACATCAGTGGTTCAACCGTAATTTTATGAAGCTACGAGAATACTTTGGTAACACTTTACTTAAAGCCTTTATGTATAATGCATTAAAAAGTGTTATTATAGGATAATACAGTATAATTATTCATAATGTATGTTGTATTACATTATATCTTGTTGTAAAAATTATAACCGAAATTAAAATACATAGTGTAACAATGAATTGATTAGTGTTATAATGAATTAACTGTGGTTACAATTATTCATGAGATTGTACAATGCATTACAAGACATAATTAATTAAAACTACTTTTTTAATGCATTATACATAAAGGCTTTAAGTAAAGTGTTGCCAATACTTCTTTTGCACAAAGAAAACAAAAATAACAATTTTATTCTGATATCGTACATAGAACCCTCATGCGCTGCGCCTTTTTTGCAAGCAGAGGAATGCACATGTATGCGTCATGGTACTCTTGTGAAAGGCAGTGGAGACTGACCCTGAAGAGAAGAAATTGGCGAATAAAGTTGTTACTTTTGTTTTCTTTGCGTACAAAAAGTATTCTCGTAGCTTCATAAAATTAAGGTTGAACCACTGATGTCACATGGACTATTTTAACGATGTACCTTTCTGGGCCTTGAACGTGGTAGTTCTCTTGCTGTCTATACAGAGTTAGAAAGCTCTCGGATTTCATCAAAAATATCTTAATTTCTTCTTCGTTCTGAAGATGAACAAAGGTCTTACAGTTTAGGAATGACATGAGGGTGAGTAATTATTGACAGAATTCTTATTTTTGGGTGAGCTATCTCTTTAAGATGAATGATTTGGCATCTGGAGTTATGCTGAACCTTGGCATCTGTTACCAGCACTGACCTGCTGATTCCCGTGTTAGCAAGAGTCAGTTTGTGAGCACAACAGTGTTTTAAAGCTGACTTTACACTCAGTTTACACTGACTTTAAAATCAGTGATGCAGTAATTCAAGTCTGCCAGAAAAGGAGAATTCTTATTTTTGTCACATTTTGTTGTAGTAATTGTAAAGAATTCAGTGCTCTTTGCTGACTCTTTTTCTCAATGACTTTAGTGTCTCCACAAACGCAAGCAGAGTTAATCATGCCAATAGGAGCAGGAGGTCTATGGCTCGAAAACACTCCGCTATCTTTACTCACAGGGATTAAGGGGCATAGCTGGAAAAGCAGAGATATTATGGGTCAGTCAATCTGTCAAGTGTTGGAGTCAGCTAGAAAGAGTCATGTCATTTGCTGTCAGTCTGTAGACGTAATGCTTTCAAATCTCAAAACAAAGAGTGTGAAGTCCCAGTCAGGAATTAGTATCTTAAATACTCAAAGCGCTGCTTCTTTTCTTTATATATGAGCAAGCTTTGTCCAGACAACAGTAGTGCTGATTAATCTATAAGCAAATGTATACATTTTAAGATGAGTGGTATTCAGTGAGAAGAACAGATGTCGGCTGAGACTGTTGTCTGAGGGAAGTCTGTCTCGGGTTTTAGCATTGGCTCAGCTGTGGTGCAGCTTTTGAAAGCTGGGAGCATGCACCCTGCTAACTATTTGAGTTATGCCATTGACGTCAGCACAGCCATAAAGCAGACAAACTGCCCTTCCCCAATGAACAACCCTGCCAAATGGCCTGCATGTCTTCAAATAAGCTCAAAGAGAAAGAAAGAGAGAGAAAGTTAGGAGTAGATGCTTTTGTGTGGGTGTTTTAATCGGATTTAAATCTTCTATGGACAGCTGGGAAAAACAGTCTCCAGTTATTTAAGAGAACTGAGACAAAAATGACATTAGTGGGTCAAAATGGGTCAAAGTTTTATTTCCTTCTCAGAATATCAGAATGAGGAAATAAATCACAAATAAAAACATGTGTGAGTCAACTTATTGGAAGTTGTTTATGCCAGTGCAGGTGAACTAAAAGGTTTGTTGGTTAGAATTTCATTAGAGAGGCCTTTTAACGTTCATTCTGATACATGCATACTTTTCACTTTTGAGAAATGTTCACGTAATGCTTCACATTAGACAACACACAATTATGCTAGACTGACTGCTCAGGATTAGTTCAACCAAAAATGAATTTTACTCACCCCCATATTTAAACGTTATGTTGTTATGTGTTGTGAAACACAAAATATATATTCCATACAACAAAAATCAATGGTGATTGCTCCAAAAAATAAGTAATATATGATTTATTCAACACACAGTGTTCCATCTGTTTCAGTCACATGATTTTTTTTCCCACTCATCTGCCATATTTATAACCAAGTGTAAAACAGTGAAGGAGATGGATGCAAAAACATACAGAGTTACACTTTTTTTTAAACAAATTAAGTTAGCAAAAACCAAACCAAATCTAACATTTACTGACATATTTAGTACACAGTTCATCTTTATGTTCCTCTGCATATATGCACTCTGTGATGGGTTGTGGATTAAATATATTAAAAAAGTAACACTTTAGTATAGGGACCAATTCTCACTATTAACTAGTTGCTTATTAGCATTCCTATTATTAACAGGTTGGCTGTTTATTTGTGCTTATATAAAGCACATATTCTGCATGACCATATTCTACATCCCTAATCCTACCCAATACTAAACTTAACAACTACCTTACTAACTATGAATAAGCAATAAATTAGGAGTTTATTGAGGCAAATGTCATAGTTAATGGTTTGTTAAAGTGTGACCAAAAAAAAAAAATGTCCATGAACTTTAGATTTAGTAAGGAATATGCATTTAAAAATGTTTTCTGACACCTGGTATGCATCCAGTGATCACACTTTTTTCTTTGCCCCACTGATGGTCATAAATATGACAGATGAGTGGAAAAGTTGCGTGACTGAAACATGAAGATGAAAAAGTCTTCCTGAGCCTTTTACAGAAAGTAATGTTTTATATCTTTCAAAACTTATTTACAGGTGTCTATTTCAAATTTAGTGTATCAAGATTGCTCCCATGATATGCCTGAACCAATGCCATTTGTCTCTAAATGTGGAATTTTTTTAATTACCCATCCTCTTTTGTTGCATGCAAATAAGTAGTCTTGGCATTCTGCCCAACATCTCATTTTGTGTATGATGAAAAAGGGCTGGAAGACCATTATGGTGTGTCAAAAAATTATAATTTTTGGATTAACTATTCCTTTAATGATCTCTATTAAGTTGTCTGCTGCCAGCTTGATGGTGTAATATACCTTGTTATTGTTGACAGTTTTGCATCCTTGAAGGGCACTGCCAACCTCAGGGTTATTTCAAACTAGAGTGGCCAAGAGGCAATATTTGAGGGTTTTTTAAATGTACAAGAATCTATAAACATACATTTTTGCCTGTAAATGCAAAAACAATAAAGTGTCAGTGACGTACAATCACAAATATGCACATACAGTATGAAACAGTAACGCTCTGCCCTTGTGGGTAGGACATCATAGACATAATTTTACTTCCAAATTGATTTCACCCTTTATTTGGCTGCGATCCCAAAATCATTAAAACTCCAGCTGGTATCCATTAAAACATCCATCGTGAATTTTTTCTAGCATTGCACATCATCATATGCCGCTGACCCCAGATTCCCTCAGGAATCTCCGTTGGCTGTTCCAGTAATGGTAGGAGTGAAAGAAAAACCAAACCTGACAAAAGTTAGAACTAATTGGGTTATGTTGGCTTCCTAGTCTATGGTAATGGGGTTGGAATGGGTCAGAGAGTTACTGACAACAGCCCTATTGAGGTCTGTCAATACTCTAGACTTTGGTGGCACGGTTCAAGCCAGGTGAAAGGACAAAGCCTTCCCTGTGTGTGTATGTTTGCTTTAACCACCCAGGAACTCGTGAATACAAGTTTGGTTGTTGTGTGGTCGCTTACCCCACGTCCCCTCACTGAACTGACTATTGACTCATGAAATGCAGCTCATCAATTCTGAATTTAATGGAACAAATCTGGAAACTTCCAGATGCCACTGTCAACAGAGTGGTCTCATGAAGATTCCATGTGTTTGTACATGAAGTGAACATACAGTTTGCTGCATTTGGATAGACACTGAAATGTAAAGTATTAACATATTGACAATATCTAAAAAGGATTGTAAATCATTTTACACAAACTTTAGAGACATACACATCTTTAACTGGTGTCAAATCAAACGTTAACGTTTTATTTATTTTTGCTTAGTTATTATATATACAGTAAAATCAACCAGTCAGTTTCTGTTAATTCAATATTCTGTGAAGTTGTGGGTTAAAGTTAAGGCATAAGGGAAATTTCTGCAAAAAGGTCTGTTGTCTTTTGTTAATAATGTAGCAATGTATAAAGCAGCTCACACAAAAGTCAGTTTCAAAACAAGGTGGTTTCTGTTGGTTAACACGGTGAATCTGCATGACCAACTAGAACCTGTTGCAAAACCTTTGTAATCTTTCATTCTTGATCGTGTGATTCCTATTAAAATGACAGAATTTTTTTGAACAATGCCAGATGTGACTGCACCTTTATAATGAAACTTTACATATACCCATCTATCAATACTAATGTAATAATTTTGATTGCAAACATGAAAACCGTTGTTACAACTCCAAATATGGACCTACTGTTGATATCTGTTGTTATTTTCTAGCTCTACGTATGTTTACAACTGATTCCCTAAGTCCTGCTATGCTTTTCTTTGCCTTATTGGGCAAATGTGAGTTTTTTTTAGCTTGGAGATGCCAGATGTGTGTTTCGATGAAGGGGCAATTTTGACTATAACTGAACAAATGAAGGATTTGGATCAAGACTGGGTGGGAGTTTTAGATCACTGTTGCTTGGTTCTTTGTGTCCTATAATTTCACTCTTGGCAGTTATTTTACCAAGTTTTGGTTCTTGATTCTGAAGCGTCCCCTTGTAAATGAGTGTGGAATATTTCTGGAATAGTTTTAGAGAGGCTGACGGACAGCTCTGTGATGGAGAGAGAAGAACTGAGGGGGCTGTTTTTCAACAGACAGGTCTTTTAATTTGGGTGGATTTGGCCTGGTCTCTGTCTGTCTCACACCCACACATGGAAATGGGGCCAAGTTTGTATCACAAACTGGAAAAAAGAGAATGTTTTAACAATTGAACATATTCAAATTTTGAAACGTATTCTAACCTTTTAATGAAAAAGCCCTCAATAACTTATTGCTCACTGGCTGTCCTTTGCCATTTTCTCTTTTAAAAATGTGGCTTCAAAGTCTCATGTTTTGTGTGGTCTAACATGCCCAATTCAACAAGCACCCGTTTCAACTTCTGTGGAGGATCCCATTCATGTGGTCGGGTCGTCTCACTGTGGTCTTTTCCAGCACTCTTCGTTTATTCAATGTGTCTGTTGTTGAAGTCTGCAGAGCCAAAACAGTGGCTTCTGCCTCCTAATGGAAAACATTTTATTTGAACCAGTTTGATGCTTCTCAGAAAATTGCCATGTTGAGACGAAACCACCTTAAACTGAACTCAGGGAATGTCCCACACAGTTCTATGATGATCCACTGTTGCATCTAAAAGTGCATAACATCTGTTGAGAGGGCTTATTGCATCATAAATGAGCACAGTATCATCTTTGTGTACGGTTTTAATTACAGAATCGTCTTTCACATTCATTTTGAAAAATTCTCCAATTCTTCTTAGCCATGCTTAAGGCTCAGAAATGAAGCTACTGTATTTGCTGTATATTGAGTTGTCTGTATGATTCTTTGGAGGTTAACAAACTTATGTCAGAAATTACTGGCACTATCAGCCCTCACAATCGTACACATTGCTGCACGGTCTGTTGAATAATATTTCACTGTGAGGTCCACGCCAGTGTGGGTGCACAATGGATACAAAGGGGGCACTCTTGAGCATCTCTCTAAAACCTACAGTGCAATGGCAAATAAGACTCTTTACGGTCTCAAGGACTTGACAGATTTTTAAAGTAAAATATGCACAAACCCAAAGAAAAGCAATTTCGATTGAATTCTTATTTATTTTTATAGCATTTATGACAATAAATATTCTTCCAAAATAGCTTTACAGAGAATGTTACCATCGAGCAAGATGACAGCGAGGAGAAGCTCCACAGAAAAATACTAGACAAACTATACCTAAAAAGTATGCAAGATAGGAATGCTTATTTTTTTTTTTTATTATATTATTTTATTTTCATTTATTTTATTTAGAAGTATATTTTTTTCTTCTTACTGTTAAAAATATGGTTGTCAGTAAAATACTCACAATTACTCATTATTACATAATTATCATAATAACATCATTACTGATCATTCCTGACTAGTCTTTAGAAAGCTAAATGAAATACTAATGAATCTCTCTCTCTCTCTTTCTCTCTTTCTCAGGAATTTCCCTATTTTAAATTACCAGTGCATGTTTTCATTATAATAATTCATTATAATAAATAAAAAAAAGATTAATGTACTGACTTCTGGTAAAGAGTCTCCAATCCCAAATGGCTACATAATTGTTCATATATATTTTTTTTTTAATTTATCTTTTTTTAAAATCTGAATTATATATAATTGATGTAATTTAAATGAGATTGTTTATTTCCCTTAAATTCAACAAGCCATCAGTTTTTCTCTTCTTACAGAGAGACCAATCTGTTACGCTGTTTCACAATGTCCTTTGGCTACAAACAAGCTTTTCCCGAATTTCCCCAACTCTTTCTTTCTTTTCTTTCCCCCTCTCTTCTTACAATCAGAACCAGAGGAAGTGTTTTCTTAGTAGGTCCATTGAGATTTGAGCTGACGTCAGTCGTCATGCTTCCTCTTTATTGGAAATGCTATAGTTTATCCTTCCACTGCTTGACTAAGCGTTGAGACACTACGCATGAATTTAGGACGAGCATAGATGAAGGAATGAGAAATAAAATGAGAAAGGAAAAATGACAGATGTAAGCACTAAGTAACTAATTCTCAGTGCGCATCAGGAAGACAGACACACAGCTGTTACCACACACACCACATCCGACAGCTCACACACATACGCACAGCGCGCAGCCATGACAGTAACACCCTCAAACGACCAGAAAACAAGATTTGATTTTTGTGATCTGAAGTAACCTCAAATGACACATATGCAAACATAGTTTGTGGCCGCAAAACCCAACCTCTCGGTATGCTGATACTTTTTCTTATAACACCACACCTACACTTGTCCTTAAGTGATGCAAGTCAAGTTCACACATAAATAGTTGTGCCGAGAAATGATCATTAAAAGTTGTATAACTGAAGAAAAAAAAAAACAAAAACTTACACATAGGAAATTCATTTACAAATATTTTAAAACTATGCTCATCTACATATATAATGTAATATAATAAAATATAATATTTGACTGCAGTCAAATCTAGGCCTAGAAATGCAATTAAATTCTACATAAGATGTGTCACCCGCTCATGGTGACTGCCATGTTGAGATCACTTGACTGGCTGAATACATATTCATATTTTTGGTAAATGTAACTTCATGGTTAATGCACATTATTTCATTTATTCATAATTTTTGTTTGTTTATGCATGCGTAATGGAAGCTTATTAGCTGAAATCTGTCCCCTTTTGTCTGTAATTGGATGACCTCATGGTATGTGGGCAACTGCAGCATGGCCATATGTCTGCATCTTTCCTGGGCCGTTGCCTCTTTTTCCGAATCTGCTAGGGCCGTCAGCGCTTGTGCGTCTGTCTGTGTTGTGCACGTCTCAAAGGAAGAGTAAGGGAAAAACCCTTCTTACGCACATGTGGTCAGACACCTCACTGGTCCTGTCAAACATGCTTTGCCTCAAAATGACAGATTTCAGACCCAAGACGTGTATGCATATCACCTTTACAGTGCGGTGTACGGATAGAAATGAAAGGAGGAAGAAATGTGAATAAAATTTAAAGAACACTTAAAAGATACACCATTACTATTCTTTGTAATAATAAATTAAGTTATCTAAACCTTAATTGTTACTATCTATCTATCCATCCATCCATCCATCCATCCATCCGTCCGCCATCTATCCATCTATCCATACATTCATTCATCCATCCACCATCCATCCATCCGCCATCCATCCATCCATCCACCATCTATCCATCCATCCATCCACCTATCCATCCATCCGCCATCCATCCATCCATCATCCATCCATCCATCCATCGATATATTATAGTATTTTTTACGTCTGCTTTTGTATTATTTCTTACTATTCTTTTTCTATTGAACGTAATTCAATAATAGTTTAGATAGATTTAGATTAGGTTGTTTAAACTAATCCAAGTATTTCATGTAAATATTCTCAAAAGCTAAAATTGGATTTATCGTTGGGACTTGAGTCTTATCAAGAGACGGGAATGTTAGAGACTTGAGGGTGGTCTCTTGGCTTGGGTCAGTAAGCAACCACCTAGCGACCACCCAGAACACCCTAGCAACCGGATACCAATGCACTACAAACCACACAGAACACCTCAGCAACCGCATACCAATGCTCTGGCACCCACACGCGCACCTTAGCATTATGGCAGTTTTTCATGGGCAGGCGCTATTCACATTTTCATCAGAAATATAAAAATGTGGTTATGCTTAGCTGCTCTCATTTAGGTATAAAACTGGTTTGGTCCAGTTTTGTGAGAATGTAAATCTGGTTCCGAAAATCCACTTTCCGGCTTTTTGACATTGCCTTGGTGTTGTAGTCTACAGGTACCTCTCCATACGCTTCAAAAAAGAGAAAAAAAGAATTACCCACACCAAAGAGGTTTTTTCTCCCGGTGTTCGGGGAGCAAATATGCTTGTGTGGCTTTGAACGTGTGGAGATTAGAGAGAAGTGCCGTCATTCGACAGGGTCCTGCTAAAGTTCTGCTGCTGTGTTGTTCTGCAACTAGGAGACCCACCACAGCAAAGTCAGACGCACACAAGGGCTCGTCTGTGTCCCAAAGCCACAGGGCACCGATTCACCAAACTCCCCTCTACTGTAAACACATCTATGCTTCAACAAGACCCACAAACACAGCTCACGCCTATGCTTCATACATTTCTGTGGCGTGCAAGGAATGATGCAGACCTGTTTACGTACATCTTGACATTAATTCAAGCGCATAATAAAACGTGATGGTGTGTCATTTGTGTGTGTATGTAAATGTGCTTTTTGTTGCTTTTGTTTCTTTTGTTGTTTGTTTGGTTGAACAGTATAGCCTTTTCAGCTTTTTAATATATCTAATTATATTTAAAAGGTATTTTTTCCAAGTATATTTAAAATGATTAATATAAAAAGCTAAATATTGTAAAAACAATCTAGTTAAAAATGGAATAAAATGAATACAAAGTTTTTTTTTTCCTTTAATTTTTTTAATATATATATATATATATATATATATATATATATATGCACCAGTATAATAACAAATAAAACAGCTATACAGCTTATTTCTTTACTTTTATTTATTTATTTATACATACTTTTTTTAGGATTCTTTGATGAATAGTTATAGTTTAGTAACAGTTTTGTCAAAGTCTTTGTCCATTTTTGATCAATTGAATGCTTGCTAAATAAAAATACTAATTTCTTCAAAATAAAATGCTACTGACCCCAAACTTATAAACAGTAGCGTAAGTTTTATGAAAACTTTTAAATACATGCAAAATACAAAAATGCCATGCAGGACAAAAGTACAATGAGCATTTTTGAGTTATGCAAATGAATCTGATTCACAGAAGTCAAATTTACTAAAGCTTGAAATAAAGATTCTAATAAAATGTCTTCCAGAAAATCACCTTTAGGAAACCTAATGATCTCCTAAATAAAATATACAAATAAATTAAATCATCAAGACGTAGCTTAATTTTATATTGCCAGTGAAATCACTGTCTGAATATATATGTGAATAATATTTGTCTTAAAATGTGCATGCAGTTTTAATTTAATGCATTTTTGCAAGATAAAGTGTTTTTCACAACAAGAAAATGTGTGTGTGTGTGTGTGTGTGTGTGTGTGTGTGTGTGTGTTTACATACAAGTTTATACAGCGAGCTTTGCAAAGTACCCTTTGTCTCCTCTCTATTGACATCAGAGCCTACAAGTGCCAGAAATTATAAAAAAAAGGGGAAGGGACGAGAGAGAGTGAGAGAGAGAGATGCCAAACGGGGCAATGAAATGAGGTAGCACAGAGCCAACAGGCTGTATCACCCCACCGCAGCCAACTCTCAGACATGAGTGAGAGTGGCACGCAAAGAGAGGGCGACACCAAGAGAGGCAGGAGGGGATGAGAGGAAGGGGCACGAAGCCAAAGAGGCAGTATCACCTAGCCACAAGGACCGGGCCAATGAGTGGGAGCGAGCAGGGGGAGAGATCTCTCACAGCTAGCGCTCAGAAGAACCCACTCTCACTCTCTCATACAGTCTGGGAGTGTGTGTGCGTATGCGTGTGTGTGTGCGAGCCCAGGATGAAGGAACGTCTGGCGGGCTGTGCTCGAGTGGCCGTGCAGCAGGATTTTCATGGTGCCCCCGTTTCTGTGTGTCTCTGTCCAGACGAGTCCTACCAGAAGCTGGCCGTGGAGACCATGGAGGAGCTGGACTGGTGTCTGGATCAGCTGGAAACCATCCAGACGTACCGCTCCGTCAGCGACATGGCCTCCAACAAGGTGAGAAGATACAGCACATCACTTTTAAGAGCTCCTCTGGAAGTTGTAAAAACTCTCAGAGGATGCTTGCGAAGTAAAGCACGCTCAGGAACTTTTTTCTGAGAGTTTTGAGTCTGTTTTTGGCTATTATGCTTCTCTCAACGGCCGCTTTGTGAATGGGGCTATTGAGAGTCTGTCCTTGTGCCAGTCAGCTTGCGTTAAAAATTCAGGTTGCAGTTTTCTAGCAGTCAACACGATAAGTTTGCCTCCATTTCAGATGGAATCTGTTTGAATATGCAAAATGGATTTGAAATTCTAAGCTTTATTATGATTTAGTTGTTGTGGTATTTGACGTATAAGGCTCCCTTAGAGATGCAACATCACTTTACTATCATAATAGTCTCATACATTGTCTGCATAAATGTGTTAGCAAGTCTTCCTAGTGTATTGAACAGGTTTTAGCATGTCTCTTTTCCAGCACGTTTTTCCACACCCCTTTATGTTGCTTTGGAAATGCAGTGTACTGCGGTATGCTCTGAAATTGATTTGATTGACAGCTTGTGGGGCAATTTATATTAACAATGAGGTTTATGAAGTTAAATGTTAACTTTTTATTAGGGGATTGTTTTTTTGTTTGTTTGTTTGTTTTTTCTAGACTTGAATACACATACAGCACTTTAGTGCATAATCAAATCAATATGATATACAAAATAATTGCATTTTGAAACACAAATAGTGTGTGAGTGTGTGTATGTCCTGCAGCTGTGACTCAGGTTTCCTGTCTCCTTCCTAAGCTCTAGCCAGGTCCAGACTACAATGGGAGTGAGTGCTGTATGGCAGGGCAAGGCCGCACTCCCTGTTTGTTTCTTCTTCTGCTGACGTCAAACAGGCATACACTGCAGCACAGGGACTTTTACTGCAGACAATAGGGATGAATACACACTAACTTCTGCACACACACACTCAGAGGCTTGATCATACAGATACACGTGCAGGAAAGGGATGACCCAGAATTCTCACTGTTAATAATTTTCTTAATCATGAATTTTGGCGTGTTTTCCAGTAAAACTATCTAAACATCCTTAAAACATGATAATTTTACTTTTCATGGAAATGTGCATGCTAATGCTTTTTAATCATGATTTAAGAATATTAATATAATAATATTATTATGATTTTGACTGCTTTTTTCTTTTCTTTTTTTAGAGCATTTTTATTTATTTATACAGAAACCTCCTAAATTTTGTTAGACCTAACTTTAAACAAGAAGAATTTAAAAGAAGATTACTAATGGGGTAAGAAAGCTTTCTCAAAAATGTTTGTGCACAGATTTGCATCTAAAGTAAAATGATCAGTCGAAGGATGTACATGTAATTTTACTGGAAAATGACAAAATAATTTTTTTTTTTCAGTGCATGCGGGCCAACAATAATATTCAAGAATATACAATACAATACATATGCAAGAAAATTTGGACATTTGCAAAGCCTGTGACTATGTCATAATTGACTCAAGACACGCTTATATCCTGGGAGCTTTTTTATGAGTTTGTTGAAATAACACATAAAGATAGCCATCAGACTTGTACTGAGAATACCAGGACGTCTGACCTTTTGCTGCCCTTTTGAACGCTTGTGCTGTCTGATGTGTGGTACACTTTAGCTGTGTGTGCATGTAAAATCTTTACAGTATCAGCTCCAGGATTTCTCTGCCAACATTTAATATATATATATATATATTCTGTCTCAGTCAACTTGATATTCCAGTCAAGATAACAGAACTGCAGACTGACTCTTTTTGTTAGAGTAAATCGACTGTTTAAATAGATACTAAAGTCCATGGCCATAAAACCCCAAATGTAGTCACTGATTTGAAAAGTTATGAGAGAAATCATGGTTTATAAAACATGAACATTTCCTTTTCAGACTATTTGGAAAAAGTTAAGTAAAATTTTATCAAATGGAAAATTTCTTTATCATATAGTAAACCATGTATTATATACTTGTAACTTAATCCTTCCCAGAGGGATATTTTATAGCTTCATTGTTGCTCTTTCATGGCTCTATTTTCTCAGATGTTTCTCATGAAATTCCTATGGAAAAATAAAATAAGAATAATGTAATATATTAATATTTGAATTATTATAATAACTCTTTTATATATTTATAAATCTAACATTATTTATATTACTTTTTTATAGACTTGGCAACATTTTTTGAGATCTCTTTTAAAACTCTAGAGGGGACACATGTGAAATTAATAAAGTCCTCAGGAGAAAGATCTGAAAAGCAGGATACTTAAAAGTTTGCAATTACTCTCTATATAATCTTATTGCTGTCTAGAAGAAGCAAATGAAACATTAAAGATTGGGTGCAGCTTATAAACTTTCTACATTTTAAAACTACCATTTTTGTTATTTGTAAGTGAGGACTTCCTATAAATATGCATGTGCATGGCAATATATGTTTGCTCTGATGATTTTAAGAGATCACATCAGTATGCTTGATCTGATTCCAGAGCACACTATTTACCCTATAAACTATGTTG
>JAUZSZ010000091.1:15753222-15763495 GCA_034780575.1 Labeobarbus marequensis | reverse complement strand
ACGTGCAGTTTCACTGCGTGATTGAAAAGGCTTCAGTGAAGAGGAAAAAAGGAGTTTTTCCCATACAGCGTCTTACGGCGCAGTACTCGTTCCCATATCTCAGGGAACCGAGGTTACGATAGTAACCGAGTACGTTTTTACAGCACTGCGCGTTATAACCAATCACACACGATGCTGTTGAGCTATAAATGCAATGACCAATCAGAGGTGTTCAGATGAGTCATCGCTAAAATGCCGGTGTTTTCTCCACTCGCTCGCTGACTGAATAGCTCTTTCTGGCGAATTCTCTAGTCAACAGGGACAATTGAGATATTTCATGATATAGTTAATGCGTTTGGGAGTGTTTTGAATAACGCCCACCTATTCACCCCTCGTGACCCCTCAAAAATAATGAGTGCATGACGCCACTGATCCATGGGACGTGTATTTTTTCGTTAAAGCATAAACCCAAGATAATTTAGTGTGTTTAGGCTATTCAAAACTTTTTAGGTTAGGTTAAGATGCTGTCCTTCAGAACTGTGTTGAAGAAGCCATGGGTTTATATTTGATAGTGATTGTATTAGGAGTGAAGATGGATGTGGATTTGAGATGTGTAAGGCTAATTATGGGGAAGTTTGAGTATTTTGGGATTTATGGTTGGAATATTGCAGTTCTACACACTTTATACTAGTGTACAAAAATATGTTAAGCATGTTTTGGTCTTCGTTTTTTAAAAGTGGATTAACAGTTGTGTTTTTGTCTACATAGGTGATATAACTGCAGGTGAAGAGGGGAATTAGTGCAGTTTTGCTGGGTCAGCCGGTTTATTCTCTGTTTACATGCGGGTTTACCTCATGGCAACCACAACATGTTTCCTTTGATCCTAGGACCTCAGATTTCAAGAAAGTCATAGTAAATATTTTGATCTGTATTACCCAAGGTAATTTATTGTTGTTTACTTTGTTTTGGAGTTTGTCAGTAGCTAAGATCACTCTACATTTTAACCTGGAGGCCTAAAAGATTTCCAAGACAAACCTAATGGACAATAGCAAAATGATGGCCAGTGAATGATGGCAAAATCTGCTCAAGAAAATCAGCTGATTTCATCACTGACTCTTTTCTCCCAAAAATTAAACTTCTTCCATAATTTTCTCAAATTATTCAAGTTATTTCAAACCTGTATGAGTTTCTTTCGTCTGTTGAGCACAAAATAAGATATTTTGAATAATGTTGGTAACCAAACACTTGTTGGTAGCCATTGGCTTTCATAGAATGGAAAAAAAACTACTATGGAAGTCAACTGTTTGGTTACCAGCATTACTTTATTTGTGCTGAACAGAAAAAAGAAACTCATACAGTTTTGTAACAACATGAGGGTGAGTAAACAATGACATAATTTTCATTATTGGGTGAACTATCCCATTAAAATCACGTCACAACACCAGAAGGCTCCAAACTTATTCAACACAGAGGGCATAATTAATACGCAGTCTCTTTAATCCAAATCAACCAAGTATTTTCAAAACTATGCGCATTCTCAGTTTTTTAAAAGCAGGCATGTCTTCTCACTAAGAGGAACCAGTGTAGCCAGCTGCAGTAAGATAGACTGTAACAAGTAAGGACTTGTGCTGGCTATGAAATTCATGAAAAAATGAGGTTTGCATTACTGTTAATGTTGTGGAAAACATGCCGTGCTCGGTAGCTTGTCAGATAAAGTGTATTTTTTCATGAGATTCTTTCTATTTTAATAATGCATTGTACGGACTGAAGGGCGTGATGACAGCTTAAGTTGAATGGGCTAGTGTTTGCGGGAACTACTGTTTGCAACACCTCTTTGAGATCTGCAGTACAGTACGTGACCCACTGCACACACTCAGCTCAGGTTACACGTTTCCAATATAGGGCAGCGTTTGCCCAAGACAAGACACAAAATATCACCTAGTAACTTGCCAAGGCATGCTTTCTGTGACATTACAGAGTCAACTTATTTCTGTCAGGAAAAGAGAAACACCCCATGAATCCAACCTGTTAAGTATTCACTGTGTAATTTTTTACAAAGAAACTATCCAATGCAGTTTAGATTTTGGTAAACACCCTGTCTGAGGGACTTTTATCTGAAACAACAATGTACAAAGGTGTATATAGTGTTTAATTGATTAATTTACACAACTCTTGCAGAATCTAATGTTTATCATTCATAAATAAAGGGACCATTCATAAATAGAGAAAACATTCATGTTTTCTCACAGATTCAATATATTGTATGAAGAAAATCAGATAGATTTCTGTTTCCCCAAAATACTGTTTTTTTCTGTTTATGCTGGAGCAACAAAGTTCAGAGTCCTTGTACACATGCAGCTTAGCAAAGAAAATTGCTAACCAGTCATTTGTTTTTGATCAAATGATCATTTTGGCAGTTGATATTAACGTTTTGCTCTATTTAGTCATTTTACAATTTTGAATTTTTTCAATAGTTTTAGTGAAATTTATAATAGTTTAGAAGGATGATAAAGCATGATTCCTGTTTTTAATTATATATATTTTTAAAAAGCCTCAGTGATTTGCTGACACTTTTTTTTTTTTGGCTGCTCATGCCATGACTTCCAGCTCACGAGGATCTATTTGAAGTCAGTACCATATTTACTCACACTTACCTGAGGAAATCTAACATCTGGTTAAAATTTGTGACACAGCCTTGCAAAAGTCCACATTAAAGTGAAATCGGAATCGCAAAAAGTTGTCATAAGAAAGGGGGGAATGGGGGACACTCATCTCCGTCGAAGAGCGAGGGGAACTATCGGATCCTTTTCCGAAAGCTTGCAGTCACACAGCACAAATACATGACACAGTTTGGAAACAAACCATGTTTCATTTGAGATGTCTGAATGCCTAGCAACAGCTGTGCTATTAATTAAGCAGATTATGCAAGTGACAGTGATTCAAACCCACTGTAATTGAAACAGTGATGCTGCCGCTTCGCAGACATTTTTGCTTGTTCTCATTTCAACTTGGCACGACAGAGTGACATGATGTTGCAAGGTGGCTGTAACCGAAACCAAACCGTTACGTACGTCATACTTGTCATACAGCCATCGCAACCTCTGTTGACGCAGTCATGGCGCAGCGATAGTTGCGGCAGCTGGCGTTTGCCTGACTCCTTTCACGTCCCATAAATCAGCACTCTATCCCAATGAGCGGTGTCCTCTGACCTTGATTTTCAAGGTTTAACAGCTCCTTGCATTTCTACAAAAGCAAAGTTTGGAAGAGCAAGGAAAAGATATTTGATAAATGGCTCCCAAGTTCATCATAGAAAAGGTTCATCCCAGAATGAGGGGAGGGAGGTCAGTAGAGGCCTTTGTGTGGGACATTTAAAACAGTTGTAGGTTTACACTAGAGGTCTTCACGGGTCTCGGGTAATTAAAATAAATATGCTTTTCCCAAATGGACCCGAGTAGACCTGAATTCTTTTCAACTTTCCCGGACGCGTAGCCTACTTGTGTTAAGTTCATTTTTGAGAAACGCACGTAAAAAAAGGAACATACGTTTGTAACCTCAGAAATCCATCTTATAGATATGAGGTCCATCAGGAAAATCCACTCACTTCATTTCGCTGCATGTCAATACAAGGCTTTCCTTTTTGTGTGCAGAAGCCCTTCACCGGAGATGAGGTAAATAACATTGCAGACAAAACTAGCAAATCCATGATTTATTAACCTATCAATTTAATTTTTATAAAACTATCACGTTTTTACCTATTTCAAATCCACTGGTTAACTGAAAGCTTAGAAAAAAACCTCAGAAATAACATATATCCATCAGGCAGTCAAAAGTATAAAGTAATAGGCTAATAAATAAGTAAATAAACTGAATGAAAGTAATGGAGCAGCGGCCAAATCAGTCAGCAGGACCCCAGGATTTTTTCGGACTGATGCGGGGCTGCAGGCTGTGCACACGTCAATGCTGTTTACATTCGGGTTCGAAAATAAATGCGGTCGGGTTGGGTTGGACTCGGGGCTAATTTCATCGGGTCTGTCTTGGGTCGGGTTTATCTTTAAAAAAAATTATTTATGCATGTCGGGTTCGAGTAAGAAGTGATTCGGGTCGGGTACGAATTTTAGGACCTGAGAAGACCTCTAGTTTACACACACACACACATACAGTACATTAATAGAATGGAATATTGGATTTATTGTAGCTCTACTGTACCTCAGTGTATTCTAAATTTAAGTTAAATAATTAGAGGCCTGCTAGAGGCCCTCAGCAAACTTCCAAGTGGTACACAACAGGATGATTAAAATTATTTAGCAATATCCCTCTCTCCTTTAAGTCTTTTGCTGTTAACGTGCATCTTTTCTTCTCCACCTGTTTTTTTATTGTGACCCTGCTGAGCCGATGAGCATTTCGCTGTCTAGTGGTCATGATTTAACTTTGCAATTTTTTTTTATTGCATTATTTTTGAATATTTCCCATATATTTTCCGTAATCATTTTTGACTTTTCAGTGTGAGATAAATCTTTTTTTTTTTGGCACATTTTACCTGTAAAAGTATACCTGCTTAATAATTATCCACACCTGAGTATGAGGCATTTTTCACTTCCAGCCATCTGTAACAATTATTTGTCACTTATAAATGATTAAATACAAAATTAATAGTAGTTATTAAGATTGATGTGGTTTGGAACTGGTAAAATGTGCTTGGAAAAAAACTATGACCAGAATATCAACTTGCATAATAATTATGCATGCACTGTATAAAACACAAATACAAAAAACTCTGAAAAAATCAAGAAGTTACTGAAATCATAATTATTTTATTCAACATACAGTTTTGGAAACTTCTGGAATCACAAAATGAACTGTGGTAAATTCATATATCGACACACTCATTTTCTGAAAATACAAAAGATCGAAAACAAGCAGTTTTGTCATAACTACAGCAGAAATGCTGGAGAAAATAACCTATGTAATATTCTACTGTATATGGCTGCCTTTATTGTGTTGGACAATTGTGTCTAACATGGATGATGTAATTACAGTGATTAACTTGGGATACTTTAGAGAGCTTCAGTTAGAATGCGCTAAAATCAGCAAATTATTTTTGCACAACTATTTTATTCTCAAACTATTATTCCGAAATCAAACAGATAATTTGATACAACCAAATAAAATAAAAAAAAAATCTAAATATATATTTATCACACATACAGGTAGTTGGTTGGTTGATCAGTTGGTTGATGCTGTTTGGGCAAGTTCATATTTGAACTGACTTGGTCGGCAGAGAAAATCATTACTATTTAGCCTTGCCGGATAGAAAAGCATGATGAAAGATGCTGGAATATTCTTGGTGAGCTGTGTTTCAGGTTAGATGATTCAGTCTTTGAGTGGGTTGAAGCCTCGTATACTCATACAGTTCTTGGTAAGAAAACAAAGGAAAGGAAACCCGTTTTAATCTCTTCATCGTGTCTTTGCACATGTAACGGCATTTTTTTCATAATGTTCTATCACATGCTAGTTAACTGGCCCTAAATGAGCCAGATTACCTACAAGCATAGTCTCTGCCATCTTCTTTGTGTGTTCCTTTAAAGCTCCTATGCTTTGCCACACTGCCTCAAGGAGGAAAGCAGGCGCAATCGTTTCTCTTTCATGTGTCAATGCAGATTTTTAGTGTGTAGGAGTGCCCTACATACAGGTTCCCTTGTGGTTCTGCCGGATATCTCTTCTTCTAGCTCTACAATCTCAGGAGATCCGACTCCCGTGATTTACCTAACCAATGTGGTGTCCATCAGAGGGTCATACGGCGGAAGTGATTCTTCCTCTTGAGTCTAGAAATAGAGCTAGGCCAAAAGTGTCAGTTCACTGTGCATTTATTTAGCTTGAGAAATCCCACATCTATTACAGAGACCTGGTTATTTGCACCAGTTAGTCACTACATACGCACAGCCCAAATTATAGTGTCCTCCTGTCTTAAAGTAATCCAGTCATAAATGGAGAAGAGTATGCCAGAGGGTCAAGGGGGGCGAGCTCCGTTTTATTAGGATAGAAACAGTAGACGGGACAGGAAAAAATATTGATTGATAATGGGATTGGTACATGCAACGCCATCACTTATAGTGTCTTATACCAAAGTCCCTTAAGGCAAGTCATTTCACTTGGCGGCCATCTTTTAAACGCCTCTCGGGCAGCTATTTCAGTCCACCAAGCTTGCAAATAAATTTGAAGTCACCAATGAAATGTGGCAGCTGTCTCATAAATGTTGCTTCTTATTCTGTAATAGCATTAAAAAAATTGTTTTTCTGGCTAAACCAGTATTGTAACAGCAGCTGCAGTGATTGGATGAGTTTACCAATTAGTGATTGGCGTATTTATTCAGAAGGTGGGACTATTCCACCAAATTGTGCAATGCACTTTCTCCCATTCATAAGTAATCGGTGTGCACCGTCTTTGCATAGCCAAAGTCTTTGCTTATACCACTTATATTGCACAAAAATCATGTAAAGAGTACTTTACTAATGTACTAAACTAATATTTTTCAAGTAATTGATTACTTGTTTAACTTGTCTTTATATAAATAACATGTAATTTGCTCAAATGTTACTCACCCTCAGGACATCCAAGAGTTGTTTCTTCATTGTAACACATTTATCACTTTGCTTATTATCATTTGCTTATTATCACTTGCTTATTCATCACTTGCTCACCAATGGATCCTCTGTGAATAGGTGCCGTCAGAATGAGAGTTCAAATGACTGATAAAAATATCACAATAATCCACAAGTAATTGATATCAACAAATGTGAAGTGAAAAGCTGCATGTTTGTAATAAATTAAGATGTTTTTAACTTCACATTTTTGCTTCTGCTAAGAGAGTCCTCTATTCATAATATCTCTTTCCCCAGGGAAAAGTTGTCTTATCGGAAAAAGGAGAGAAATATGCACCAATCAAGCACTGTTTATAAGCGAAAACAGCCTAAAACAGTGCTATCGGTGGATTTTGATGTGAGAGGACAACAGGGGATAGATTTTTTCACTGGTTATTATAGATTATAGACTGGTTATATGGACAGAAGTGATGATGGATTTGTTTATTACAAGCACACAGCTTTTCACTTTAAAAATTGTTAATTGATGTTTTGGAGTGTTTTTATCAGCTGTTTAAACTCTCATTCTGACGGGACCTATTCATTGCAGAGGATCCATGGCGTACTGCTAAATTTCTCCAAATTTCTTCACATAAAGAAACAAACTCATCTACATCTTGAATGGCCTGAGGGTGAGTACATTTTCAGCAAAAGTGCATTTATGTATGAAATATTCCTTTAACCACAAATTAGCCTATGCAGTTAGTGTGCCCAGTTTATGGGAAGTATACTCTGCTTTAGGTGTGGAGTGAGGGAGATGCGGGAAATGAGGTCGGGGAGGGGTACAGAAGTACATTTACTGCGTTGTTTATTCAGGCCTAAGGTCTCATCTAGAACCACTAACTGCTGTGAGTAAAACTAAATATATACAAACACACACACACACATTATAATGACGCCAGACTATTAGAGGTCCTAAACTGAGACCCTCTCTAGAGAATTCAAATTATAAGACTGGCATGTTAAACTTTTCCACTGTGTCGTTCTCAGTTGTGCTCTCTGGGACAGTCAACACACATGACCTTCTCTCTATTAATAAATCATGTGAGTGAAGATTACAAAAATCTTTAGAATATCAACATATGTGATGCTGATTGATTGGTTGATTGCAGCATTCTGTAGTCTAATAATTTGGTATAATGATCTCAAAACTGTACATTTGACTGCTTTTCCTAGCAAGCAGTCAGGCTAATGGCTCTCGTGGCACTTTCTTCTCATTAAATAAAGTAATTTCAGCTTATATCAGTATTTCATGGCCATTTATTATTTATTCAGGAAGATGTCATGCAAGTATAATGTTCAGTCTGCTGCTCATTATCACAAAATAAACTCCTTCAGGATGATTCCATACTCCTATGCTTCCGTCGGGGTCCTGATCGCCCTGTCTGGGTTTATTTTATGATAATGAATGGCTCAGTGTACATTATTCTTTTGATTATGTCTTTTTCCTGTGAATATATCGCTAATAAGATCAGTTGGTTATGATAAGTAGAGAAATAATTTATTGCAGTCATTGGACTAGTTTTAAATGATTCTTTAATAAGATGAAAAATATATTGCTTTAAAATGTGTGATTTATATTAGGTCATTGCTAGATTCTCATATATACTTACGCTCTTTTAATTTTTTAGTATCATATGGGGAGACATTTTGAGACGGAGGGAAGAGTTTTGGCACTAATAGAAATTGGAGTAAAATGTATTCAGATTTAAAAGTGCTATTACTGTGATTATATAAGGAGCTTTAAAAGATGTCTTTAATTGATAGAAAGTAGGAAAAGACAGGGATAGGATTTGTTAAACGTGCAGTTATTAAGAACCCTGTAAGCATCATGGTTATAGCTTAGAGTCTTCTTAGTGTTATTTACATTTAACAGCAGTGTCATGCCAAACATATCTTCACATGTCTTACTTACTGGTTGCTGATAAGTTTGTCATACACATTTTAATTCTTCTCTCACCAAGCATACTTGCAACTTGGCAGTCAGTGATGACTTTTGTTTTATGGATGGAAGCATTTTTATTATATTGATAGTAATTTGTTTTTTTGTTCCACAGGGGGAAAAAATTGTTGAGTTTTGACATGAGGGTGGTATTCTGTTTAAATGATTCAGTTATGTGTAGAATGACTGATCTAATTGGATTGTCTTCACTTATCCATGTGAATAGGTGATTTCTGCTGCAGGAATCTAGACGGTCACATTTTTTAAGCAACAGTAATCATGCAACTTAATTATCGAAGGCACGAGGGAGTTGCATTAAAAATACATTCAACAATCCGAGAAGGCACATCAGTTAGTCTGAATGGGCATGACGTTTCTGTCTGTACTCTTCAGACAGGTGTACAAAGAAAAGACATCATCTACAATTCTAGAACGTGGTGGGTACCTTATCTCTTCACAGCATTTACAGCGCTGCTGATTCAGACTGGCTTGCACTGAGATCAGCACAAACGTATGAAGTCATAACCCAAAACTACTGAAGGGTAACTGTTAAACATGTGTGGAAAGTCCCCACATCTTCATAAGCTTTGTGTAACACTGATTCTCGTTCCGTTGCCGATGAGCGACGATGATTACGGGAGTGACCCAAACCAAAACAACATTCCTGGTGCAGAGCGATGGCAAGATTAGCAACGTGCCCATCTGCTCCTCTGCTTTGCCTACGTGCCGTTTGCCAAGCAGTGCCTTATAGAAGACGGACGAGGGTCGTCTCACACTTTCACACACCCTCATCAGCTCACTTCCTGCCTACTTGCTGACCAAAAGGAGTTGAGCTTGTCGAGCTTTTAGAGCATATCACAGCCTCTCATTTCAGCAACAAATGCTGAATATCAAACTAAAACATAAAAAAAGGTTCAAATGAGACTTAAGCTACTTAAACTGTAACTTTGGTGGTTTTAAAAATTGTTTATCAGAGTATGCTTCATGTAAGCGAGTGACCCGGATACATCACCTTTCCTTTTTAGCGCTGACCTCATTAGCTCTAATGGTCCTGACTGAGATGAAAAGATATGAAGTTATCATAAACTATTTTTTACATCTTTTACTGGAATTCATCCTTTGAGTTTTTGAAGATATAATTTTGTGTAAACACCTCATTATTAAAAGGCTATTCTTAGAATCTTTTTTTAATTGATACAGATGATTATGTTATAATGTTAATATTCTATCATTTTTGTTAAAACGACAGTACAATTTTTAATCTTTTTTTAAAAAACAGTATTGATTTATTCAAAAATATAGTAAAAACTGTAACATTGTAATCATGTATATAACAATTTCAAACAACTGTTTTCTATTTTAAAATATTTTAAAATTTAATTATTTCCTTCTGATGGCAAAGCTACACATTTTCAACAACCATTAACCATTAGTCTTCAGTGTCATATGATCCTTTAGAAATTATTCTAATATGGAATAGAAATAGAAACATTTATTATCAGTATAAATGCATATATCTTAATGACCCAAGATTTTGAATCTTTTTGAGTACATTTCACAACAGTTTTTGGTAACAACAAGATCAACAGCGCTCCAGACATGCGTAGTCTCTTCAGAACATTTAATTATCTCCTTTGTCCCCCTCCTCCATCTCCCTCCATTTCAATAACAGCTGACGACTTTGCCACTTTTTTCTCTGAAAAAACGAGAACAA
>JAUZSZ010000091.1:15519387-15531521 GCA_034780575.1 Labeobarbus marequensis | reverse complement strand
AAATACAAACACATGCATGTATTTTGAAAATATTTACATGTATATACATTTATATATTTATATTCCTATATTTTATAATATATATAAATATATTTAATATATAAACTAGTGCTGTCAATCAATTAAAAAAAAATTAACTCTTAATCACATTTTTTTAAATTATATTTTTATTAAATAACACATACTCCCTATCTACAAGCCCTACTGTTCTCATATCGTATATAACTGTGATGTTCTACAAAACAACAAGCTTTAAAAAACTTTTTTCCTTACTACTGAAAATTAGATAATTTACTGTGAAATCCGTTTTCTCTCAGGTACATCACCAGTGTAAGCTTCATGGCGAAAACTTCTACATCACTCTCGTCAACGTCATCCATAGTTACAATAAAAATTTATCTTGACTTTATCTTGTGGTTATTTTGGGAAAAACAGTAGGGGGAGTTTTCCCCCACTCTCTACCCCTATAAACATGCAGAAAACAAGTCAAAGAGACAGCAAAAGAGCAGAGTAACTGAGCTATTCACCAGGTCATGTGAAAATTCATTGCGTATCAGAATCAGGAGATGTTTAGTTTCTCAAAGTTCTGAATGTGACAGTAGTTGTGGCAAAGGGGTGCATCAAAGAGAAGGCTGAAACTACTGATTATATTCCCTCAGCTCAACATTCTCTGTTAAGGGCATTTTCTACAGTAAACAAATTTTAGCTTGTGATTGTGACACAATAGGCATTATGACACTTAACTAAATTAAAACAGCATTTACTTTTCCGTTCAAAAGTTTGGGGTCAGTACCTTTTTTTTATTTATTTTTTTTTTTAAGTACTTTAATTCTTACTTTTAATATTTCTATTCATAAAAGAATCCTGAAAAAAATGCATGTTTCCTCAAAAATATTAAGACGCACAATCATGTGTGGTCAGTTAAATCTATTCCAGCTTGCATGCTGTCTCATCAAAAAAAAAAAAATCTAAAAAATACAGACGACAACAACAACAAAAAAACATGTAAATATATGTAAGGAATATTTTCCAATGATAATCATAACATGCACAAGAGTAAGATCTTATAAATGGTTGCCTCAATTTCTCTATGAACTAGGAACTCATGGTTACTGCATAACAGCTTTACACATTTGCCTTGTAGAAGTTATATGTTATAAACAAATATTACTTATAAATAAATATTAGCTGGTATCAGTAATTTAGGTTAAAATTAAATATTCACAATCAAATATTTTGTTCCATCTTCATTCATTTTCAAAGACAACTTAAGATATTTTTGATGAAATCCGAGAGCTCTCTGACCCTTCTCCTCCATGTCACCTAGGCACCATTATGGAGAGTACCACAACGCATGCTTGTGGTGCTGCTGACGTAGAACATGCATGCACTGTGCCTTATTTATGAGCAGAGGAACGCATGCGCATATGTCATGGTACTCTCCATAATGGTGGAAGACAGTCACTTGGAGGAGAAAAACTGTTGAATAAAGTTATTTTGGTTTTCTTTGTTCACAAAAAGTATTCCTGTAGCTTCGTAAATTAAGGTTGAACCACTGATGTCACATAGAGTGGTCTTATGGGTTGGAAACGACATGAGGGAGAATAATTAATGACAGAATTTGGATTTTTGGATGAACTATCCCTTTAAAGTTGTCTACACACGAAGACTCACAACCACAGTCAACTCATTTCACAATACAACACAGCAGGAAACACCACACTCACAAGCATGATGTCCATTTCCTAAACCTGAACTACAGCTTTACAGCAGGTCTCCTGCTAGGTTTATCGAACGCTCCCAAGGACAGAAAAAAACATGCCCCATGTAGTAAAGATTCTCACACAAACTGTAACATTGGACATAATGTGAGACGTAGACCTCTGACAGGAAATAAGACCACCCCACCTTCTCACCAGGAACCTCGGGTCAGTTTCCTCTTACTGCAGTGCTTTCAAAAACAAAAGAACACCAGATCTCAAAAGCTGAGCAATGAAATCTGCATACAAGTACATTTTTCATATTGAATGACTTGAACGAATCACTAGAGTCATGAATATACAACATTGCTAACTCCACAGTACATCATTTTTTTGGCCTCTATTTTGAGTTCTGATATTTTGTCATGCCACCAACAAAAGCAAAGACCTCAACAACGATATGCTAAATGTTTTATACACTGGCAGAGAACATTCATCATAATGCTTCTGCCCTCAGTCTCAATTTGGCCCTGAAGTTACTTGCAAGTTTCTCAAGCGAGTGTTTTTTTTTCAGTTCCTGAGAGACCCTCTGTGCTCTGAGAGAGCTAATCTTCCCATACCACGCCTTTTCTTCCAGAGAGGAAAGCAGCTCTGCCAGAAGGAGAGGTCTCGGAGTGTTTAGCGGGCTGAATCCCAAAACCCGTCATCGGCAGAAAGAAAAAGAGTTACGGGGCCATGGGTTATTTTAAGACTTGGGAATTTCTCAAATACACTCTGAGCAATGCAATTTGTCCCAACTTTTTAACCAAACAGAGAAGGGATGTCAAGGCCATTTATGTAGCAAAAACTTGAGTACTATGAAAATTCAACCACTTAAAATCCTATTTTCTAAGTCCAGCTAGTTACTAAATCAGTCTACAAGAGGAAATCATTTGGCTTTAGAACTAAACAAACTTCTGTCATTCTGAACACTTCCGAAAACTAATATAACTTCACGAGTTACATCTTTTGGTATCGTCTTCTCTTCAGAGAGCAGTTTCACTCCTGAATCCCCATACAAGGCATGTCATAGAATTTCACTCTGGGTGTACAGGCCAAAATTAAAAAATGAAAAGCAATTTAGTACACAACGCACAAGTGTCAGACATTTGCTAATTCTATAATCATCTACTCTCTGCTTCGCCATCTCCCTGATGTTTCCCAGTAGATATTTTCATCCGGAACGATGCACTTTTCCCTGGTGGGAAAGGCATGTGTAACTGGAGTCTGGGCCGTAGGTCCAGGCCTCGTCTGGACATCCACCCTGTCGCTTCTTCAGCTTGAGCCTTTCTCGACAACAAAAGGCCGGACCAGCATTCCGCCTGCAAATTAAGATGCTCCCAAACAACAGGCTCTGCATTCCTCGTCAAGAATGTGTTTCTCTAAAAATAATATACCCAAATAAACTTAATTATAGTAGCCTGGAGGCAAAGTTTTAATGCCTCTGGAGCACCAAGCACTTATTTCTTGGTTCTGCAAAATCCAGTGGCAGAACTTTTGTTTTGGCAACCATATGTTTTAAGAAGCATTTTCATTTGCAAGTTGCCGTTACAGGCGTCACCTTTCATGTGGGCTGATCAGCTCTGTATAACTTTATGAGGACCTTTTATTGGCTTAATTAATTTGCAGCCTTCGTTTAGACAACTTGTCGCCATGGTACAGCGCGGTCTCTCCTCTGCGGTTTTATGTTTAATTGTTTAACAGCTTGCTTACAGCAGAGATATTCTACTGTTAAAAACATGTCACCACTCTACAAACCAAACCTTTTTAAGAGGAATGGAAAAGCTTAGATGCTGCTAAAGTATATGTTATGCAATCTCAGCAGGTATTCCACTTGCTTCCATCAGATATACTGTATCATTACCATCACCAGAATCAAGGCAGAAGACATCTGAATTAGATTTAAAACAGACAGAACAAAAAGCAAACAAAAAATCTATAAAATAACAACATTGAGATATCTGCAAAAAAAAAAAGTAATAATATAAAATATAATATAAAATAAAAAACTAAAATAAAAAGTAACCTCATAAACATAGATGATCCAGAAATTCTAAGAAGGCACTTATGGCTGAGCTAATCCTGATACCATAAACAGCATAAGCGGTTGTGCTATGTATATGCAGAGATCCACAAGTGTCAATCTAAAAATTGCATTCTCAGTTTAAAAGACTATATCAAAACTATCAAGGAATTTCAGTTATGTTGTTCATTTACGTCTGGGCAGCTGAGCGCATCAGACAGCACCGGACAGACGTCTCCTCCTATTATAATACACAGCATCTTATAGAAATAGGTCGACTATAAGTAGCACTGCTGAAGAGCATCCGTTCTGACACATTTAGATACAGCATTCCCTCCTGATATCACTTTTGCAGCTAGACAATGATAAACAGAGAAAACTGTACAATAAGAAATAGATGGGGAAAAGTTTTTATATTTTAGCGTGAATCTGACAAAGTCTGTCAAGGATATGCCATACAGACCATATATCTGAAATAACTGCCTAACTAAATAAATTAATTAGGCCTATATTAATGCCTTTTTCCCCTACTTCACAACATGTTAATGACAAATATATATATATATATATATGGAATATGGAATGTTCCTAAAATTTTCAAAATATAAGAAGGTAATACTTTATTTTTTGTGTTCTTGTCACATGTGCTTACTATAGTAATAACAGAAAATGATGCATAATTACATGAAACAGCCCTAAACCAAACCCTAATCCTAAACCTACAGTAAGTACATGTTGTTAATTAATATTACTCAGTTCTTAAATGTTCAATTACACTGTAAAAGGGATACCATAAAATAAAGTGTAATCTATAAAAAATTCTTATATATTTTTTATAATACAATATTATGATGAAATATGCTCTCCTGGGCTCCATAAAGTTTAAAGACAGTTATGTCTGTTTGATGTCTGTTCATAAGCAGGCTCACCCAACTATACTAGATAGGGCTTATTACATAGATTAGAGAACAATTTGTTTCTCATAAATGCAAAAACTGATAAAATTATCAGAAACATCTGATATTGGCTCAATATGACATACAACAAATTAGAATTAGGGTCATAAAGCTTGTTGAATCATTTCTCAAAAGGTGCTTGAGGGTGTATGTCTGTCAGTGATATGAGTTTGGTGTAAAGTGTGGTGAATTAAATTTTCTCTGGCACTCGATGGATTTCTTCAGACAACCATGCGTTAAAATTCCTCAGTAAACGGCCCTGACGAGTTTGGTACATCCTGCTAAGCTAGCATTCCAGACATGATCGGCATAACCTGTGTGTGACCAAGTGCACCTGGCATGCTTAAAAATCAGAATGAGGCTGAGGTCTGTGTCTAATAGTTTTGGTTTTAAACTTTTAATAGGAAAATCTTTCCTTCAAAAAGACATGCTTGCCCGTTTAAATATTACTGATATCACACTGATTTCATGCTGTCACACAAGTCTGTTCATTTCTAATTCAAATTAAAATTCACCAATCTTCAAACTAGAAATGAAGTCAAAGTAGTACCCATATTGTGCTAATACTTTCATAAAATGGATCTGATACAAGCAACAGAGCAAACTCTCCTAAAAATATGACAAACAACAGGACGTGTGGCACTGACCAAAAGCTACAACCGCTGACACATGAGTGAGCAGTGTGACAACAGGAATCAGATGATACTCCCACTCACAGCTCATCCAAATAATCGGCAATGAAAAAAGAAAAAAAAACATGGGTGCATCCCTAAATAACATCTATTACAATGGATTATTATATTTAATTTACTGCAAATAAAGTCTGGAAGGGATAGAGCTAAAGTCTGTTCAAAGGGTTGGACTGTCTCAGTGTCTTGGAACACATACTTTTAACAGTTTTCGTATTTACTGGAAACAAATCAACAAAAAATGAAGTATGGTGTCTACCTTTACTAAGGTCCATTAATAATAAATTAAAGTAAGAAATCAATTAGCTGTATATTACTCTAAACAATATGTTGTCATCCTTGGGGTCGTGATGCCCATCCAAAAATGGAGATGGGCGTAAAGGAGATTATGACCTGTTCATACATGCATGAACATTAAAAAATATGCTTTAAAAATATGTATATCATGTGACACTGAAGACTTGAATTCAAGCTGAAAATTCAACTTTCTCAGGCATAAATTACATTTTGAAATATATTTAAAAAAAACCATTTCAATTTACAATGTCAGAATATTACTGTTTTACTGTATTTTTTATCAAATAAATGCAGTTTTGGTGAGCATAAGAAACATCTTTAAAAAACATTAAAACATCTTACTGTCCCAAACTTTTTAACAGTATTGTATGTAACATATCCAGTTATTTTGCACCTGAAATACAATAGGAAATGAAACAATATTTCTGTAAATACACAGAAGAGTCACTGACGTAGCAGGAAAAAACTGCTGATATCGTCTGTTCAAACTAATTTGTGCAAAGCAGGATTGAGCACTAGTTTGCATTAGGACTATACGATTCAAATTGAACCTACCTAAAAACATACTGTAGGCTGTAGACCAAAAAACACGCTTGATTCTTATTTCCTTTACAAGGATGTGATTGTAATCTCTCATAATATAGAGCCTGTGACAATAAATGGAGCAAACACAATATCTAAACAAACTGTTGTCAAATCAGTAATGAAACCTTCCAAACAAACACACTCCGCTTGAAACAAAAGCCATGTTCACCAACTCACTTTTAACAAAAAACTTGCCCTCCCTTAACCGACATAATGAAAACACCAAGGGAAGCAAAATAGCACTGAGGGGTTAGCGTTCATGTGAATAACCTTTTGGCGCTGGCAACACGCCTTCCACTTTCCAGAATAATTGAATTTGGTGTGCTTTGTGACCACATATAAAGGCTTTCCTTTGCCAAGCGGCAGGCCTGGCTTCGGCCATTGCATAACAGAGCCTGTAAAGAATAAAAGGAGAGCCGCTGGGGCCTGGGGATGGAGGGAGGGAAGACACGTGGGAAATGCTGCCTCCATTGGGCAGCTTTGTCTGGGGCCGATCACGGGCAGAGTCCCTCAGGCATTAGTGTACGCATGCCTGACATTGCACTCATTCCAGAGTCACAAAAGCCTCCCCACAGAAACTACGCTGGAGCAAGTGGACGAAGGAGATCCGACTCTTAGGGAGTCACCTTAAGAAACCACACAGTGGACAGTCTATACGGCAAACGGACGCAGGCGATATTCGCTGTTTACCCGACTATTGTTTTGCTGAGGTGAAGCGCCCTTCCTGCCACAAAGACCCTCTTGTAAACTACAGCACTACAGACAATACCAAAAACATTATATAAAAAGACCTCTTTTATATTACTGAGATTAAAGATAATGTTCTCAAAAGAACGTCAGGGATGAATTCTAAAATGTAGACTACTTTTTTGCACATCCAGCACTGAGGTTTGCCACTCGAATTGCAGTCATGTGACATTTTCAAGACATGACAGAAAAACAATACCACAGAATCATTTTGCACTCTTTTTCGAAAGTCACGCCCACCTAAGAATGATAAAAACTTTACAGGTACATTCTAAATGACAGATTACCAAAAAAACATCACCACACAAACAGGCACAAAGAGGGTTTAAATCTTCAGCATTCTGTTGTGTGTTTTGGATTTCAATGAAGGATTTCTTTATCTATATAACAAAAAAGAACTAAATGGTAACATGCAGTTAAGAAGAGTGGGGCAGGTGCTGGAAGATGGCCCTGTTTCACAGAGGAGCTCAAGTGGTTTCCCAGGTGACTGACCAGTGAATTCACACACTGATTCCAATTTTCACTACAAGCCGTCACCGTGCCTGAAAACCTCAAACTCATGTTCATTGGTGCACAGTTGATGCTCAAACAAGGCGGTCGTGTAAAACATCATGGCCATGATCATGATCTTTATTTCCTGTGAATATTTTATCTTTTTGAACATAAATTCAATTCAAACTGAGACGAACAATGAAAAACATGGTAAAAAAAAAATTACATTAAATGTCTATAAATGCAAGTTGAATCAAAGCTGAAACTTCAAGAATTATGGATAAGACTTTTCATAGTGAATTCTATTCTGCTCTAATGCTCTATCGCCTTGTCTGCCCTTAAGAAATGACTGTACTTTAATAAGATGAATAGAAATCAAGATCTGACCAACTCTGTTTCTCTGTTAGAATGTTTATGTATATAAATTATCCCAATATAATAAGGTGATAATTAATTTTCCACAGATGTTAATTTTTTAATTGTAAATTTGCATCTCCATCTCAACTTGAAATAAGTTCTTTCTTTACTGTCAAATTTTGATGAGACAATACTAAATATGATCCGCACTTGCACTTTTTGGTAAAATAAAATAATTAAAATAACTATTTTAATTAACAAAGAAGGTAACAAGGAACAAAATGTGTCTTTAAAGCTGACCCCTAGACTAGACTAGACTAACCTGTTTTGGGAAAACAACAGTCAAACTTGAGACAGATACATTCAATAATAGACTGTTCACGTATTGTAATGCATACCTAAATTAAACACCACTGTGAAACGACAAATTTAGTTTAGGTACAGACAGGCCACATAAAAGCACAATCAGAGGCATTAATAAAATAATAATATAGTGCATTAATAACTCTGATGCTTGATTCACAAGTTCCACTGTGGATACACTTCTTGTATTATTTTCAACTATTTTGACTTGGCGACAGAAAACGAGGAGGAAAAGAGAGAGAGGAAAAGGGAGAGAATGTCATGAGACCAACTTTAACTCATGTCGCCCACATGAGCGCCCCAGTTCAACGTGTTGTCCTCACACGTCCACCTCAATATCAACTGGATAACTCCTTACCGCTCTCCTGACATGAAAATATAAGATTTCTCAGACTCTAATCAGCTTCACATTACAAAAGCATGTCACATGACTTTGTCGAGGGGAGCCTTCAAGCAGATCAGGTTTTTCTTATCTAGATTCATTTCAAGCTACCCCATTCCTTCTCTTGAAAAGGAGAGGAAAAGTGGAAGGAGGGCATGAAAGATGCTTTTGAGTGAAAATGAAATATGAATGTAACAAGAGCAATAACGCAAAAGCAAAAGACTTTCAATTTGTGTGGGATGTTGCAGCGTCCATGACTAAGACAGCGGTGTGATGTTAAAGGGTTAGTTCATCCAAAATAAAAATTCTGTCATCACTTACTCAACCTCAAGTTGTTCCAAACCTGTATAAGTTTCTTTCTTCTGCTGAACACAAAAGAAGATATTTTGAAAAATGTGGGTAACCAAACAGTATCTGGTCACCGTATTTTTCCCACACTATGGAAGTCAGTGGGGACCACCAACTTTTTGGTTACCCTCATTCTTCAAAATTTCTTCTTTTATATTACACAAAAGAAAAAATCATACAGATTTAGAACAACTTGAGGGTGAGTAAATGATGCAATTTTAACTTTTGGGTGGACTGTCCCTTAAATGACAATGACAAAAAAGTAGATTCAGTCATTAAGAGGTTAAAATCATGTTTTACTCAAAATACTGCAAAAAGTATTTATTGTTATTAATATAAAAATACGTAGACATTAGTGTTGAAAATATAATCCAAATGATCATTTCTCAGCACACAGACACCATAAAATGAGAGTCGTACAATGACTGCCTTTGAGGTGGTGATCTGCTTGCTCATTGTTTTGACAGAAGTGACCATACAAATTCAGATAAAACCATGTCAGCTAGCCTAAAGGCAGCAAATCCCCTCTATTTAATTTACACAAGGCTTCTAGTTAACTCGTGTCTAAAAGACTCGGGCTGAAAGGCTGGTTTCTCTGCTGGTGAAAATACAGACTTCACAAAGCACATCCACACTGCTTTCCCAGCGGCCCAACTAGCATTCCATACATATTTGCACATGGAATTCTTGGAACTACAGTTCAGTTCTCTCTTTCATTTGAACACTGTTTACATTATGCGACCACTTTTAAAAAAAATAAAGGGGGAAAAAAGACATACTTTTAATAACTAGTAATAATAGTAATGTGCTTTGCATTTCTGTGATTTCTTAAGGATACTGAAATAATAGCGGAAACTGTTTCCTCTTCATATTCTAAATTCTGAATTATTCGAGCTTACTGCCAAGAGAGCAGCACACATTTTATGATTTTTTATTTTTTTGTTTGTTATTTTAAAGAGTATTCTATCTTGGCCCTGTGCTAGATTTCTCTTGCAAGCTATCTAGATTTAGCCAACATGGCTAATGAGGGAAATGGTATGGTCACACAGGGTTAAATACCAATGTGTATCTTTTATAATTGACTGACAATCATTAGTAACTAAATTGTACAAAAATGGTAATGGGGGATCTAAATGTAATTAATCTATAGCATATAAAACAACATTCCCAAAACTTAATACAGTCATAATGGTTATTCCTCACCTTCTAAATAGTCTTAACAGAACATTCACTGATATAGATAATGTTGCTCTCGTTTAATGTAAAGAGAAGTGTTATTCAATTTTATTCTCTTTTTGAACACCTGGGACATGTTTAATACCATCCACAAGTATCAAATGTAGGGACAACATCAGCAACAAGGTTGTTACATACAAATCGCAAAGCATTTCACAGGAGATTTTTCTTTTTTTCTCCAGGTGAGTAGTTATTGATGTGCAATCCAGAAAGCTAACATATTATTTACAGCTCATGTGATAGTAAATTGGCATGACAAGCCCAAAGAAAGAATAAACAACCAGCCATGTTACACTGTCAGCTCTAGGCTGTGGAATGAAAACACTTCCATTCCTAACTGTGCAACTTCCCTCGTTTCTTAATCATCACTTCAATCTGAGCCCCCGCCCTCTACAACCAAACAATCACCAAACCTCAGCCAGTAAAGCACGCAGCACCTCTCCCGGTCACTTTTACCTGTCTCTGGGATCGATCCATGAAGTTTGTCGAGTGTTGTGGTCAATATAAAAGACTCTGCCATCATAATCCCTGGCTTCCTCCCAGCCCGGGGGCAGCGGCAGCTCCGAGCTCTCTCCCCGCTTACAGCTGCTCACCCACGGCATAGCGCTGCTGGGACGCTAGGGGGGTCTGACCCCCTGCCTTTGCTCCAACAACAAATATATCGCAACTTTCTACTGCATTACAAATGTTTAACTCCCATCGACTCTCGGAAACAGAAAACTTCACGACGAAGAAACAAACGTGGGTCAAATCGACACAGGCAGTCCTGCATCCACCTTTTCCAAAAAGTTTTGCGGCGCTCTCATGACTCTGTGCGTCGGTCCTCCATGTTTGACTCGATCTACCATCTTTCATTCCACACTGTCCATACTCGGACAGGCTCATTTGCATAAGCTCCGCCCCACATATGGTTACGTATATGAAAGTAAGCCAATAGTGGCGCTCGTATGATTTTGGGATTGTTGTTGATGGAAGTGGATGTAGTTTTTTTTTTTTTTTTTTAATACATATGCGCATTTTAAGAATTATAAATAAATATAATTTATAAAGCAACGATTATCTCATTGCAGTCATGAATCAACTGTAATTAAATTAGAGGATTTAAAAATATATTTTCTTTCGATTTTGTTGGAATACTAGTCTCATTTAGGATGAGGGTGTATTAAGAGAAAAAAGTAAAAAAAAAAAAAAAAGTAGTCTACTCATAATTTAAACATATCCTTTTGTGGTAAACTGTTGTAATCTCTGTCTGAATATTTTTCAGGAATGTGGAAATACCGTTTTTTGCCTTATCACAGAACCTCAAACTCTTCTTACTTTAATTAGTTTTCATTTTTAGTATAAGAGCGCCACCTAGAGTTGGCAACTTCTTTTTTTTTTCTCCCCTACATGAAGCAACAGTTGTGGATGAAGTATTTTTTTCACACTGGTATCTATTTCTGGTATGATCTACAATAAACATATGTGTTTAGTTTTGTTGGTGTTTGCTTGTCACGTGAACACTATAATTTGCCCTTTGTCAAATCAATATGTTGTCATATCAATATTGTGAACATTTATTTTTTGTGTTAAAAAATTAATTTAATTTATGGATGGATGCATTTGTTGACTGACTGACTGATTGATTGATTTTTTTACATCAACCTGCCCTGGCTGGTACTACAGATATAAATTAGCCATTAGCAGCCCTTGACCCTTTATGTGTTTTTAATGTGTATTGTCTCTCAACAAATGAATGAATGAATGAATTTAATATTTTTAAGCCTATATTCAGTCAATATTCAATTCAAGTTTATTTGTATAGTGCTTTTCACGATACAAATAGATGCAAAGCAGCTTTACGGGAAATTAAGTTTCTACAATATTTATATATTGTAGAAACTTAATATATTTAACATATGGCAAAATTTGGTAATTCTG
>JAUZSZ010000091.1:15483530-15494206 GCA_034780575.1 Labeobarbus marequensis | reverse complement strand
CCTCAGGGCATTTGTACTTCTCCAGATGGGGCAAGAGAACAGAGCTCTTGTTTTTGGAGAGGGCTGATGGTTCACTGCGAGTGCTATGGTCAGAGAAATGCAGTGCAGTTTTATGATGACTGGACGGAGGATCTAAATTCTTTTTCTCCAGGTCTTCATTCAAAGCCAAAAGAGGTGCTTCTGGTTTCTTCTTGCATATGAGTTCGCTGTATCCTTTCTCATTTAACCTAAGAAAACAAAGGAGAAAAGCTTTGAAGTAAAATTCTCAATCCACCAATGCACGCAACCAAAGAAGATTTATCAAAGGCCCAGACTCTGAATGTATTTGTCCTTTTTGGTGCACAAAGCCTCACTGTGTTCAGCGTAAATCGATAGGCAGGCAGACATTTCTCCCACATTTCACCATCTCTCCATGGTAACTCCCAGGCTGGCTGTCATACCCAGCATACTTCTGTTCCCACAAGCCTGTCATGCTGTGGAGAATTAATGATCTTTCCCCTGCAGCAACTGGCAAAAGGAACGCTTTTCTCTTCTTAATCTTGATTGTTTTCGTTTATGTTTTTACTCTCTTCCTTGTCTACTCAGATTTATGGAGGGCAGGGAGGGATAAGAAGGCTCTTGTCTGAATATTTTATATAAAATATCTTGGGAAAAAACACTCCAATATTACAAAACCTTATGAAAGTAACAAAGTAAGATATTAACTATAAATGTATTTATTACAGGCTTAGCAATTAGGGATGGGTGGTCTGACGTTATATGTTTATACCATGCGACATTTGAAAAGTGTCAACTGGTAGAGATTTTACTGTACAATTTATAATCATTTTGGGGATACCTCCCACAGTCAATGTGCGCAAATAAATTATACCAATTAAAAGAAAAAATCTACCGAACTGCAGAGAAAGACATGGTATACTGAATTACCTGCTGGGTGTATAGAAACAGTGGCTGTGCTCCAAAGAAAGAGATTTAAAGAGATTAAAGAAGAGTAAAGAAAAGCAAACAAGTAGTGAGTAGTAGTAGAATGGTTAGTGGTTATACAACAGATGAAAATTTTGTGGTCTGCAAGATTTTTTAAATGTTTCATGCTTAGCTAGGCTTTATTTAATCAAAAATGCAGTAATATTGTAAAAAAAAAATAACTTAAAATTACAGTTTTCTATTTTATTATATTTTAAAATGTAATTTATTTCTGTGATGGCAAAGCGGAATTTTGAGCAGCCATCCAGTCTTCAGTGTCTCCTGATTCAGAGATCACTGTAATATGCTGATTTAGTGCTTCAGAAACATTTCTTATAATCAGTGTTGAAAACAGTTGTGCTACTTAATATTTTTGTGGAAACCATTTTTTCAGGATTCATGAATATATGAATAAAAATATTAAAGAGCAGCATTTATTGGAATATTTATTTATTTTTAACAATGTAAAAGTCTTTACTCTCACTTTTGATCAATATAACGCATTCTTGCTGATTTAAAATTTGAATCTTGAAAAGTAAAAAAAAAAAAATCTTACAGACCTAAAAAATTTGAACAGTAATGTACAAAAGGAAGACAAAGGCAAAGTGCAGAAAAAAAGAATGAAGGGAATGTCAGATGCAGAAATAGAGAGTATTCTCAATGTTATCTGATACATGCTTTCATTGTAGATGTCACTAGTATTGCATGCATGCATGGGTAACATTCAAGTAGGATGCAGATTCTTTCTGATACTATAGTGTCTAATATGCATTTGATCTCAACATGAACTGGCATGCAGAACATCTCTGCTGTAATACTGTGTAAGCTTTTGTCCACAACACCGCACCTATAGTCAAACATCAGTCTCTTGCTAACTTCCCTTGTTAGCACTAGAAACCAGCACTAGAAACGTTTAATGGAGAGACATACCAATCATCTCTCCAAGTGGATAAGCAACTGTACGGTTTCATTGTTTACTAAGCATTTTTCATGCAAACACTGACCTGCATTCACCTATTACATAAAAACAGAATGAAGCCAAGAAAATATCATTAACTGAGAACTAAAAACTAAGAAAACACCTCTTACAATTAATCTTACAGACTTGACGCAAACTTCAACAGAAAGACTTCAACCTGAAAAGTCCATAATCCAGGTACTCATGCCGCTGCTGTCCATATAAAGTTGTTATAATACAACTAAATAGCAATCCTTGCATTCAATATGAAACTTGACTGTATAAAAAGCAGCACTCACCTCAGATGATTGGGAGTTCTCATGTCAGCAACAGGTGCTTCCTGGAGCCCTGAACATATGTAATCTCACCTGGGTGTGGTTTAAATGTTTCCAACTGGATTTAATCCACACTAGCTGTACTTAGAAGAGTCAACAGTTGCAAAATAGTTTTCTAACATTAGAAGTCTCTGTCAATATCACTTACTGACGTGAAGAATCCTTTCAGCTAGGACTTTTCCGATAAGACACTAGATTTTTATAATTGTGTTGTGCGTGTTTGCACATAAGTAAAATGATTGGATGGTAGACAGGAAAGCTTTGACATTTAAACAACCATTTCTAAGAAAACTCATAGCGCTATGAAGTGAAGATACAGGTCTATGGTATAATTCATAGTTTGCTCTCCACAGCACCTTAATTACAAGCAAGAATTAAGACAAAACCTTTCATAGAGGGCAATTTACAAGGCTTTGGATGATGGATGTTTGGCGGCAACATGCTTATTCAAGTTCGCCACTCCTTACGTCTACACATAGAAGTCTAAGAGAATGACCCAGGGAAGCCAAAGGATGATATGCCTGAAAAGTTATGGTTATATAAAAACAAGAAGGTTAGATAAATATTAAGATGGAAGCAGTTTGTGACATTAGAATATGATCTTGTTGCTGTTGCTTTGATAGCAAGAGTAAAATTAATGGCAATGTAAACTAACTGTAACTTTAATTTGCATATCAAACATTAAAAGTACATATCCAATTTGACCTGAATCACACTACTGGAGCCCCACCTAAAAAGTTTGCATGTAAAAGGAATAACATCCCAGCCATCTATCCCTTATTCTTAAGCTGCATCTTCAAAGGACTCAGTTTCTTTCATTTTGTGTTTTCTAGATTATAAAGTGAGAGATAAGTAAGTGGGGATCAATTAAACATGTTTCACAGACTAGACATGACATGAAAAGACGTGATTTGAAAACTTGCTAAGGTAACTGGAGGTCATTTCATGCCCGGCGAACCGTACTATCAGGTTGTAAGTTTTCCAACTGTAAAACTGCAGCTTCACACAGTTAATGCTACTTCCTTTCTGTACCAGTTTGATACATTATTCAAGCATACAATATAGATACATGCCTTCTATTCTTCATCCAGATGGTTTTAAAATTCAGAATGTTTGGAATTATGAATTGGATTAGGCATTGAATTTTCTCCTTAGCAGAGTACAGGGCTACCATTCATGCTTATTTCAGGGTAAACTGCAATACATACTAGATTACATAATTATGCAGAGTATAATTATGTCTTATCTTTGCAAAGTTTTACAACTTCAAAACACTGAAATGGGGCAAAATATTGTTAAAAGCCCTTTAAAGAAGTGGGAAGAGCAAAAATTTAATTTAGGCTGCTATTTTACTCTTTGGCCTTATTATGAATGGACGTATTGGACACTTCCTATGTCATACTCACATGTCTACACCTCAAAACCAGCTCGTTGTAACAAAGCCCAGTCAGAGAGGATAGCAGTGCTGTCACAGCTGGGCTAAATCCCAAAGCTGCGAGGACCATAAAGAGTCTACTGTTTGTCTTTGACCCAACGGGGGCCCAACTGTGGATTTCTGTATGCAACAAGGTCAAGATCAGAGCCATTAGCACAGGAACAGTTTCACCGACACACTGACACAGTCTCAGCCAGGACTGTTGGCATTGGTATCATTTCCATTACAAAGGGAAGAGTTGTTTGGCTTAGTTTCAAACAAGCCCAGCAGTATCATGATAATCATGACAAAAAGTATGTTAATAGTGCAGAGTGATATTCCATAAGCACATTCAAATGATGTATTATCTTTTTACTCTTTAAAACAACTTGCAATGCTCTGGAAAACTAACAATACAGCACTCACCTTGTACTATTCTTATCCTGTTCGCAGAGATTTTTCTCAGGTTTGGAATAGTCAGCTGATGACTTTTCTTGAAGTGGAAGTTTCTGGGAGGAATATAATACACACAAAACTTAACCTCCTCGTTCAGGTATTAATATATATCAACTACTGTTAACTTTGGCTATTTTAAGGCTACTGTCTTTTGTAATTATGGTTTTAGTCGGTTGACATGATTGTGTGATCTTGCTTGCAACTTTCCTGGTCTGAGGGTGTGACTTTTAGTTTAATGTTTGACTAAGTTCCGTCTTTTATATTGCTATTCACTGGGGCTGTATTTGAGACTCAAGTCACTTTTGATTTATGATGCTTTCTAAATAAAAACAAACTCTGACAGTACATGTTTCATAAACAGTTTACACAATTTGAACAGATTTGACAACAGAATTAAATCACTGAAAACTGAAAGACTTCATTAAATATTAAATAACCAACCTGTCCATAGAAGTCAGCAGAAGGGGAGGATCTAGATCTTTCATGCACACAGGTGGGCTTACTCAGTCTCTCATTTCCTGTATCAAGGATGTTATCAGCAGAGTGGTATCGTCCAGATACCCTTGGTTCAGACGTTTTCCTTTGGATGTTCCATTTGGCCTCATACTCAGCAAAGGTGCCAAGTCGCTGTTGTTCAAGCATGGCTCGTCGGCTGACTGAGTGATGGCCATCCTGACCTTCATTAAGGTGGTGTTCAGTGGGGGTTGAGCTCTCACTGTTACTCCGCCCTGCTGTGTCACTCTTTGCAGAACAGTGCATGCCTCCAGGCTTGGAGAGTCTGGTGTCTTCAGATATGTGCAGGTTTTGCTTTGGCATAGGTTTAGGAAAAGCTGGTTTCCCCACTGCCTCAAATAATCTGTGCCGATTTTCTAAGGGTGCAGTATTATCAGGCACACTGGAGCGCTCATTAGCTCCTACTTCATGAATTTTATCTGGCTCAGAAAAAGACCGAACTTTCTTTTCTGCAGAAAACCGCTTGCGGCTGCCAATGCGAAGCACCTGATTACTCCCTGAGGTGGGTTTGGTAGATGAGACCTCTGAGACACCTGGAAGTGGAGGTATGTCCTTCTGAGTGAGACCCTCTGTACCTGGATGCTCAAACAAGACTGGCTCTAGATCTTTTCTCCTAAAGGATGTAGCCTGGAGGACTCTGGCCTGGGCTTCTTTCAGATGATCTTTATAAGAATTGGAAAAGCAGCCATCTGAGGAGGGAGAAGAAGTCCCAGTGGTCTTCCAGACTGCAGGCTCTTCTGCAGCTTCAACCGGACTTTCTAAAGTAGCTGCGCTTTGACTCTTTTGAAGCTGGGCCCTCCTCATCTGGATCTCGTTGCGCAGGTTGGTGGCAAATCGGTCACTTTGTCTTGCCTGTTTGCCGCTCTGACTGTCAAGGGCTTCCTGTTGTGCACTTCCGCTGTTGATCTCATCTCGACAGTCCTCCACGTCATTGTGCTCTTGGGCCAGAGAATACAGCATAGGTGTTTTCTGGGGACATATTTTTGACTCGCTTTTAGTTGGAAAGGGTTGTTGAGAGTTCTCTTTAAGGTGGAGATGACCAGCACTTCTCCTGTGCTCGGGTTGCTTACTCAGGGGATAACTACCAGGATGCTCATCGGAGCTAGACACATGGTGTTGCTTTTGGCTCCCCCTCAGTTCAGAAGGTTTTGTTGAATCAGGTATATTCAAAGGATTACTTGGTGCAGAGAAAATGTGATGGTGGTTGCCACTTTGTTTGAAGGAGGCATTATTGTCTTTATGTTCTGTATCATGGTGCTGTGACTGAGGTGGGAAATAGCAGTCTTTTGTTCCTCCTTGAGAACCTATGGACATCCTGTCTCGTCCACTGTGTGACATTTCTGAGACTGAAGAAGCTTTAGAGTCATCAACTCTCACTAAGGAAGCTTGGGTCATTCCCTGAGCGATATGATGAGAGGTAACTCCAACATGACCGGACATTGATGCAGCTGGCCTTCTTGTTTGATTCTGGCAATTGAGATGCATGTGGTTGTTTGTGGGCAGCTCCTGCATACTGCTGAAGTAGCCACTGAATAGAGGTTTCAGTGCTGGTATTGTCCTAGTTTGAGCATGGAAAGTGCCCTCATCGCTGTACTGCCGTGGATGGTATGGAACATGGGTATAGGATTGGTGTCTATCTCTGACGTCTGTCGTTGATAGGGAGTATGTCTTGTCTGAAGACATACGGGGTGGATACTGATGATGGGCATCGGATGAAATGTAGGGATTTGAGGAATCATTTTTGGATGGCAGGTTATAATCGCGTCGACCCTCAAGAGCAGTCTCGTTGACTTGGTGAGACCTTTGTGTGCTTTCATGGGTTTCTCCTGCCTTTTGCAATGCTTTTACCTGAGGCTTTAACTGGGCGTGAACACCAAGACCCTCAGATGTGCCTATGATCAGCCCCTTCTCATGAACCTTGGTAGCAGCAAAACTATCACTGCGTGTCGGTGGAGTAGGAGGTGGGGTGGAGGATACCATGTTTTTCTTCATATCTGGGATATGCCAGACAGGTCCAATACTAACTCTTCCGGAGCTTGAATGCCGAGTGCCTGGTTGTTCTTCGGCTTTTGGGATCTCATGGCTACCTGAACTTGAGAGATGCTGCAAGTATCCAAGCCTCTCATCTTGTCGTACCCCTTCGCTTAGGCTTTGGCTATGTCTGCCATTGCTGTGCCTGCCACTTGAGTCCCACTGATTAATTTTGTACAGCATGTTCTCAGTGGATGCAGTGTTACTTTTGGACAGTGTGTAATCTGGGGTTCCTGAGCTTGTAGAAAAGGAGCTGTAAGCAGAGTCTCGCTTACCACTGCCCAAATGTTCAATGCTGTAATTGTTGGACTTGCTTGGGGAAAGACGACCAGGTGGATAGGGATGCGAGCTATGCTCTAGGCTGTCCATACTCCCCAAAGAACTGAACTGGTCGGATACTCTCCGTAGATTTGTTTGCTCCCAGCCAGTTGAGAGTTCAGAAGAGAATGAACTATGAAAAACAATGTAAAAACAATGTACACATGTAAAGAGTGTTTAGGCTGTATATACTTGAAAATGCAACTGCAGTAAGCCATATCAAAAGTTTCTGCCATTCGATGTATATTCATAAAAGAAAAATAGAGGTCATCATTCTGAAATCTTTACTGAAAGAAGCAATATAAACAGAAACAAATTCTTTCTGTCTCTCCAATTACCTTGCATCATATCTTGTTTGCCAGACTGGTGAGGGTGTGGACTGGTTTTTGGCTTCTGAGTGGCTCTCGTTGAACTTGGTGGCATGCCAAGAGTGAGGTCTGCTCATGGGTTCATTTCTCCTGTGGGCAGCAAACGGGAAAGAGAGAAGGATAGAGAAAGATGTAGAGCAGAGGAGGAAAGATTAGAAAACAAGGCAATAAAATGTTGCTTTTTGAACAGCTGCAAAACAAATGGCAAACACAGATCACCAAGCAGCACTACAACTATTCTGAAGGACAGTAGAGTGTCTAAACATGGTAGATGATTATGGAAGTAGTGTAATGATCATGCCAAGGGACAGAGAAGTAACCTGTGAGCATGCCGATGTTGCAGTCATTCACCGTGAACAAAAAAAAAACGTCAGCCACAAAGCCTAACAAACACCTACAAACACCATTAAATATCTGTAAACCACAAGTCTACTCTCTCAACACTTATACCACAGCAACATACCCTTCAAACCGGTTCTTTCTGGGGTGCATGAAGTGAAATAAACAAATATTTAATTTTTACTGAAGGAGCCACAACAACTAAAGTCGTCGAATACATTGTCCTTATGACATTATCAAAATCTTAGACCAGCAAAAACAACAAAATTTGGAACCGATGCTGATGAGATCTATACTTAAAACAATACTTCAAAAACAAATGAACAGGGTTCCCACACCTTCCAATAAATTTCCAAACTGGATAAGAATTTTTCAAAAGAATTTTATTGAGATTACACTCATAAAGAGTAATTTCTAACAAATAAATATTTTTGAAAAATTTCTATTATTTTTGCAATTAATTTTTTATTTGAAAAATAAAGCCTGGAAATGACCATTTTAAAATTCCCTAATATTTCCAGGTTATTCATGATCGTGGGAACCCTGAATAAGGAATGTGGAGCATATGCAAGGTGGAAAACTATTGGACGGAAATTTGAACTTCTGATGGATGATATCACAAGGCCATGGAGGGAATATGATTGTAGATCATTATGACTAGACTGGGTGGTACAGGAAAGGAAGTGGGTTTTCTTGTGGATACATTGACACCATACCTCATGGAACTTCGTAAAATCTTCATGAGAAAGCTCCGGGCCATATGCACGTCGCTCTCTGATGGCATTTTCTGTGCTACAATATCCACCATTTTCATCTTCCTGAAGGGGGTTAAAAGGGGGAGGGACACATATAGTCGGAATCTCTGAGTTCAGTAAAGTTTGACAGGGACTCTAGTTCTGAATTCCAAATGAAGACATGAAAAGCCATCTGTGTGATGGGAAAATACAGACATACTAGCATGGGCCACAGCACTGTCTGTAATTAGTCAAGCATTATAAGAACACAAACACAAATATAGCCTTGCGTAAAAACATAACCAATTCAGACAAAACAACCACAAAATGTTATGCTTAAGACATTTTACTGTATGAAAAATACACTGGAAAAACACAGACAGTCCACATATATGAAACCTGCGTTTTTAATGCCTATGGTCAATTGTTGCAGACAGAGTTGGGAAGTACACGCATGCAAAAACTTTGGCCATAAGGCCATTCAGAAAAACACCAGTGCCAGCAATGAGAAGGAGTTTGAAAAGGGCAAAATCTTGAAAAAAAAAAAAAAAAATAAAAAAGTATCCCATACTGTAACATACTGACCAGAGATCTGCAACTTAATAGTGAATAGTGGACATAGGGAGACATCTAATGGTTAAGGTTTAACACTACCATCTCATGTGACAATGTGCCATAAAATAAAATAAAGTAAAAGGGAGAAAAAGATGACAGTTAATTCATTAAATATTACAACCTCTTTCAAGGATCTGTGCATGCAACGTTTGATGGCTGCATGCCACTTCTTTTGCATCAATGTGTTTAGCATGAAACATTCCTAAGCACGTTGCCCAACATCTCCCCAAACTAAAGAGTCCACCCACACCTGACCTGTGACCTTTTAAGTTCTGAGAGTCAAAACATTCCTGTCGTTTCTGAAATTCAGTTGTTTGGTTTAGTGATAGGACTGTAAAAACAGAAATCCATCTCCTTGAATTTCCAACAGTCTAAAACCCAAGCTTGTGCAACTGACTTGAGGGGTTAGAACAACAGTCAATCAAAGACATGCAGTGCTACTCCATTAGACCACGAGGTCAAGTGCCAGTCACCCTCTAGCCAGTAAACAGTAAGAGACATTCTTTGAAATACTAGGAAAATAAAAACTACTATGCTAACCCAAATATCCTTGACCCCAAAACCAGCTTTGGCTATCTAAGCTGATGTTGTCTAAAACAAGATGTCCATGTACATCCCTGTCACAGGTTTAAAAGATAAAGGCCCAAAAGACACCCTCTGCTTTTGCTCAATGCAGCTCTCTTTTCCTGTGTAAAAGTTTCAAGTGTGTGTATGTGCTCGTCACACATGGCGCTGGCTATTCAGATGCTAATGACATTCTCTTTATTAGACGTATTGTCAGGGCTACAGCTGGTCTAGCGCAGATATGCCAGTGGTCCGAATCAGTGGCGCCCAGGCGGAATGGAGGCCAAGGAGGGGGGTTCGGAGGGGAAAGTCCCCCACCGATGTTTTCAGAACAAGGCATGTTCAAAACCAAACAAATCACTTCTGAAAAGACAGCAACCAATCCAAAGCCTGATGCAAATCATTTAGCATGGATAAAGCGTTAACATCCAAATCTTATTCACAGGATGAACCAACATGAAAAAAAAGTGTTCAAAAGACACCTATGTGAAAGATCACCAAGCTTTTGAAAGGGGAAAATGCTATTGTTTAATAATATATGGTTAGGATCTGATGCAGTGTTTGAAAACCATCAAAGGTTGATTTTGGTTTGCCAAGATAAATGCAACAGGTTGCATGAGGTCAAGTTTTAACATACCATCTACTAATTTACAAAGTCGTCTGAGGGGCAAAATGCACCAAAGCTTAGATTTCACAAACAGTAAAATAAGACGAGACTAAACAGACGCCAAGATAAAAGCAAAGGAACAACAACAGGTGTGAGACAAAGACGGCAGACGAAAACAGACAGCAAAACGTCAACTTCTAAACTCACCAAACAATCCCTCAAGCATGCAAGTTTTCCAAACAGGTCCCTAAATGAGCAGCCCTGAGTTGCTTTGATGGCTGAAATGGTACCGAGAGCCGGGTTTGCTCCAGTGGACTCCCCAGGCAGCGCATTCCACATTCACATCAAAGACAGGCCAGGATAAAGGGCCCTCCATAGACGGCTGGTCCCGGACCGCAGTGTGAGTCTTTTCAACCATCCACTTCTTCCATATGAAAGACTACAGAAAAAGGTAGCCTTGA
>JAUZSZ010000091.1:15101553-15111631 GCA_034780575.1 Labeobarbus marequensis | reverse complement strand
ATTAATAAATTTAGGTCATAATCCTCAGTTTTTAAGCCGGTTAGCGTCTACATCACGCCTGCAACGCCTTCTCACACGGTCACCATTTACATGCCTCTCTGTACCACCGCTGAGCGTCAGTGAGCCATAGATGAATAATGAACATATCCCACGATCTACAGAATAATACTGACCCATATATTGATCAATCAAACAAACAAACAGCGTGGGCTGTTCACCTTTTAGCCTGAAGCGGAAATCATCTCCGTATTTCATAGGCACACTTAAGAGATGTAACGTTAGGCTTATCAAGACCGGGACGCTGAAAAAAAAAAATCTTAACAAAGGACAAACGGGTCAGAAATGTTGTGCCCACAACTGGCAGGCGAGTACAGTGATCTTTACGTGACAACAGCAGAGGTTGAGCACCACACGCTTGATAAGTCCGGTTGAAAACGATCGCTTACATTGATAGACTGTACGGGGGTGTTCACACAGTACGCTCACAAGCAGCGCGACGGAACTAGGGCTCTCGAGACGCGTTTTTAAAAGTTAAACGGAGCAGCTGCGTCTTAAAAACGCGGTACGCATGCACGAAACGATAGAATAACCGCGAGACGCATCGCAACGCTCAAAGACGTCGGTCTAGAATAGGTTTATCTCTGTAAATAATGAAAAATACAACAGCTGGACGCGAGAAAGCATCATTTACAGAGGTCCCTTAACTTCGGTGTTCGCGTTCACCTCCGGAGCAGACCGCGCGCTACAATAAGAGCCAGGCTGCTGCATCCGCAGCGGGGTTTCGCGGGAGAAGTTTACTCACAGACACCGCTGATAGAAATAATTCCATAATTCGATACCCGCTAATCCAAAGTGAAAGAAAAAAAGAGACTTCTTTTCTTTCATTTAAGAAATTATCAGCCATCCCCACAGAGCCGGACTATAGGTAGACTATAGCCCAATAAAGCTCATATCCTAAGTAGTTTAATCAATAATGTATGGTGAACTCTCATTTTCACCAAGAAAAAGTGAAGTGTAACCTGAACTTGACAGAATTTAGAAGGCAACGCGTCCTAACACTCCCGTTAAACCGTAAATCCGATGCAGGTTGGCTCTTATGTTCACAAGCTATTCCTAAAATTAAATTCCGTTTTCATTACACTTGAAATATCGGTCAAACATCAAGTAGCCACATTTCAAAGACCAGGGAAACATGCTTTATTGCGAGTGGCATCGTGAATCGCGAGGGCTGCAGTAAGTTGTGACAGACCGGGCTGCGGGCTGACGAATCCCCGCGTCTCGCGCACGGTACGAGGCACCTTCAATAATCGAGCCTATAAGATGTAATAAAGAAACTCGTGCAACAAACCATATACGCCCAGTAGAGATTATGTTTACGATCATCTGCGTCCATCTCTCTCACTATACTTTTTAAAGAGGAACCGAAAAACCGCCTGCATAAACAAAGAACCCGCGTAGAAACCGAACAAAAACGCCTTTTAGTTGCAAATGTCCGTAAAGAAGCTCAACTTCAGCACACCTAACATTTTACCATCCACGGAAAGTCTTCAAAGTGACAGTGAGAGGTCAAAACACCGACAAAATTTGCAAACAGGGTTCCAGTAATGCTGTAAGCCTATTTCCAAGCCAAATTCCATATTTCATATAGTTCGTTTATTCAAATTAATAAAACCCAGCATCTCTACAAATCAGTGTATAACAGAAGTTGCATTACCTTGGCGGAGACTTCCGAGCTGGTATCGACTTTTGTGTCAGCCATTTTTCCTAAATCTTAAGAATATAATGGGGTCTCGGAACAAAATAATATAAAGAGAAATACGAGATGTGTATAATTAAAAAAAGGCTATTAAGCGTCTGTAGCGAGCTCTCACAGCGGCAGAGCGGTTAATATAGTAGACTGGGCGGAGCTCTAAGGCGGGCGCTTTTCAGTGATTGGTCAGTGTTGCAAAAAATCCGCTCCTCTGATTGGTCAAGATGGAACAATGGACAGTATTTCTACTAAGTAGACTCCGCCTCCAAACCAACCTCTGACTCACTTATGTGTGGAATAACTGTCGATCCATACTATCCTGGTCAACCTCCCCTTGATGGATGCCCTAGATGGGCTCATCAGCTTTTCCTTAAAAAAAAATAAATAAATAAATAAATAAATTTAAAAAACATGCGTACGAAAGACATTAACGCTGCTCTGAAATATATATTGGTTCAACCCATCTCAAACATTTATTTTACTCACAGAAAACCAAACAAGCATGGAGTTTGTATGTAACAGTTATTTCTCTTTTTCCAAATATATGTTTTTCCATATCATGGTGACACATGTCACTGACCACGCTGTTACCTCACCTCATCATAACCAATCTTTTGTTAATTCCTTTTAGGTGTGTTTTGTGAACTATCCAACAGTGATAAGCGTGTTTAATTTATACACGAGCCTTGAGGTTAAGAATACTGCTTTTTAGGTGGCGCGTAAACTTCTGCTCTATTTGAAAGAAAGGTCACGCTCAATGAGTTTAATATTGCGGCAGCTAGTGGACGCCCCACTGGTGAAACCTGCTCAGCGTTTGATTGACGGTTCTCAAACCCCGCCCCTTTACCGATATTTACACAGGGTATGTAAAAATGTCACCCTGATTTATTTAGACCGTCTTTTAGACATAACATGGGAAGGAAGAGCGAAAAACAAGATGCAGTCAGTTCTAGTAATTAGAGTAAGACAAAAATCACAGTCGCGATTTTTAAAAGATGTTTAACTGAGATTGTTCTCATTCGCAAACACGGATGATTTGGCGGGCAAGTGAACGATAACGGATATACTCATCGAACGAAGTGTTTTGTAAACATTACCAGTGATGTTCTGATATTTCATGCGATTTAAAATCTGCACGATGAGGGGAAAATATAATGGTGTACCTCTTTACCTCACCAACATGGCCGATTGAAATACCGTATGGCGTCTTAAAGTCTTCTTATTGGCTGATTGGGCCGAACGAACACAGACTTGACGCTTTGCGAGCGCTGATTGGATGTTGCCAACGTCAATCAATTGAAGGGCCTAGTTTAAGGTGCTAAACAAAACACGGAACTGGATTTAACCGTATTATCCCTTCATTTCTCCCATTCTATGTCAAGGACACATGAAAGGTGTTAGCAAATCCACGTTCAGGATTGGATTGCACAAGGTTTTATATGGGGTAATTACAAACAAGTTATTCATTGTCACACTTGTGATTATTTAGCGGACGCTTTTATGTAAAGCGACTTGCAAATAAGAAACATCACAAGCCATAACATAAGTCCCAGTGCCGCAATGCCAAGTTTAAAGAGAGCAAGTTATAGTACAGAAGTTATTGAAAAAATGAAAATGTAGAAAATAGGTTACTTTTTTAACTATGAAGTTTATTTATAGAAAGTATAAACTTTTAATCTTGAATCACATTTATTTATTTGCCATGGTAATTAATTAATCCTTTTGGAAATGCAATTTTAGGTCACATTTATAACTTTTATCTCAGCATTCTTATCAGTATACTGCATGTCTGTCTTTTAGTAGGCACTTTTCATCCTAATCCATTTACATTAACTGCAGTACTTGCATAGCCTATGTGGACCAAGCTGAAGTTAAGTGCCTTGCTCAAGGCCAAAATGATAGAGCAGACTATGATCTCACTAACACCAGTTCCTGGACCACTACTGCTTGGAATTAAACCTGCAACCTTTGTGTTAGCAGCCCATACGCTTAACCATCAAAACAGCAACAAAAGACTAATGCATCTATAATATGTCATTACACGAAACACAAATGTTAGATATTGTCTACTCCTTCAGAGATTGATTGTTTGAATGAATGAATGTTTGATGGTGTCAAATTACATCCATCAATCGATTATATGTAATAGGATGCTGCTGCACTAGTTTATAGCCCAAGGACTGTGGTTCATAGCAGGAACATGTCTCTTCTTAAAAACAACACTGAGGCACATTTAAATTTATTTTGAACAATTATAATATAGAATATTTTTGCAAACATCAGTAGTATTATTTGAAAATGACTATACACTCTAAAAAATGCTGGGTTAAATACAATCCAGCGCTGGGTGATATATGGTCAAACCCAGTGATTGTGTTGTTTTGACCCAGCGGTTGGGTTACTACCCAGAAGGTTGGGTTAAACATTTATGGTTTGTCCATATTTTACGCAAGTGCTGAGTTGTATTTAACCCAGCATTATTTAGAGTGTAGATACTACAGAGAAATATTAGCTCAGTTTTGACTAAATGATGAACCTACTACTTATTTTTAACAGTACCAATTTGAGATTTACCAAAAGAGAGAGAGAGAGAGAGAGATAAAAAAAACAAGCGATACAGCATATACATATGTCAGTCAGCATGGTAAATATAGTTATTTTTATTTTTATTTGACCTTTTTCAAAAGATTTGTCGTAAAACTTCTGCAGTAAACGTTACTTATTTATTTATTTATTTACAGATTATGGATGCTCAAGTCTTTATTTATTGTTTGTTTGTTTGTTCAGTTAGACACTCTCAAACACACAAACTATTTACTACTAAAGAAATGTAGCACATTTTGCATCATACAGAAGTCTCATCAATATGAATATCGGTGAAATGTTTGTGACCGCCCCCTGGAGCAGTGAAATGATCTTCCACTCCGTCTCCCCTTCTCACATCCTCTCCTCATTCTCTCTCTCTCGCTCTCTCTAGCAGATCATTCTCCATTACCTCTGCTATAAATCTACTCCTCCACAAACAGTGAGAGGGCTTTCTCAGTGATCTCTGGCATCTAAATGGAGTCTTTTCCTGTCTGCAACAATAATAACCAATCTGGAAATCCCCTGCTTTGCTGCCGTCTGGTATGGCTGGTCACATGGTCTTGCACAGTCCCAGGGGCCCAGAGCCCTACTTGCCCTGGTCTCTTGGATGGTCCTGTTTACTTACACAATCTTATTACTGTTAAGAATTCACAAATGGCCTTGAGACTGAAACATGGACACCCGCTGTTTATTATAATGCTGGTCATCTAATAGCACAAACTATGTGGGAGAGTAATTGCATTAGTTCAGTATTATACCATTAAAGATGTTACTTTTTATTATATTTATTTGATGATTTTTTTTTTAATTTCTTAATTATTAATTAATACAATTATCTATACTATAAATTACTACATTTACCAGCTGCTAATTTAATTGTCTTAAACTAAAAGTCATCTGTCAAATAATCATCTAACCCAATTGTATTGAAAGTTAAGATCTGTTTTATGTGTTTGTCTGTTCATTTACTGTCCATCTACACATTTCAATGTTACTGTTCAGGGACACAGAAGAAGGAAAAAAAAGGCACTTCCGCAAAAAATGTGCTGGTCAGGTGTTATGTTACACTATAGTCATTAACAAAACACAACGTACGCAACGTGAGGGTTTGTTCATGAGTTACTATAACGCACCAAACATTTCCATATGTTAGAAAAATTACATTTAGTAAAATGTGTTCTTTGAATATATAAGCAAAGCTTCCTCAAACCCTTGTGGGCAGCAAAGAGCTTTCGAAGGGAACAGTTCATTTGATCTGGGATTCTTCCTTGTTTCTCATCCTGATGTAGTAGTGGCAGGACTGCAGACACACAGCCTGCAGTGTTTCCCCCTCTCTCATTTTTCATTTTTATTTAAATATAGCCTTGACTCGTCCTGCAGCAGCTGGTTCCACAGTTTTCCCACAGCTGGGATGAAGCATGAGGCCAGTGCTTTAATTCAGAGGAGCCACACGCTAGGTGTTCTTACACTCAACTCTCCTTTTCCTCTTTCTTTCTCCTGAGAACTTTTGGAAAGCAACCCTTGCAGATCTAATATCGGCCTTTTTTTAAGCATTTGGAAGGATGACCAAAATGGAGGCGAGAACAACGTGACTGCTACGTCTCGTCTCTGGGTGCTCAGTGTCACAAAATCACAAATTAGGTATTCTGTCCAGGAGACTGCAGTCGATGAGGCAGAAATCGATGCAGCTGATGCATGCAGCATGTGACCCCGTGACCCTGAGCTCTGCGGTGTGTCTCTTTGTGTTTTATGTGTAATTGAGCATGTTAAAGGCTTATTCCAGCAGTTTATTACTGCTTGAAGGAAACGTTCACCCAAAAATTTGTTGAAAATGTGTTTGTCTCATCAGAATAGATTTGGAGAATTCTAGCATCATTTGCTCATCAGTAGATCCTCTGCAGTGAATGGGTGCCGTCAGAATGAGAGTTTAAACATTGATTAAAATATAATCCACAATTAATCCACTTGACTCCAGTCCATCAAATTATTATATTGTCAAGTGAATAGCTGCATTCGTAAGACACAAATCCATCATTAAGACACTTTGAATAGAGGACTCACAGTTTAGATGGAAGCAACATTTTAATGCATGTTTATTACAAACATGCATTTTTTTCACAAGGCATTAATTGATTGATTGTAGTCATGTTGTGATTAATGTAATCAGTTGTTTGAACACTCATTCTGATGGCACCCATTCACTGCAGAGGATCCATTGCTGAGCAACTGATGTAACTGATGAACTGATGAAGAAACAAACTCATCTACATCCTGGATGGCCTGAAGGTGAGTACATTTTCAATTTCAATTTCAAAATTATTCCTTTAATAATGCATGTTACGACAAGCTGGATTTTTAAACAAATCATTACTATAAATGTAAAAAAGGATTTATTTTAATGAATACCTTTTACCTAACATGTTTTTCAAGCAAAAGTATTATCACTGCTAAGCAGGTAATTGGGTTATGAACATCAGTGGTTTTTGTTTACAATCTGATGGCAGTTATGAGATGAATTTTCATTGGCTGAACTTTGGTAAATGTGAGCCTCACTTCCTTCCTTTCTGATGCTTTGCATGACTACAAAACAGCAACAGTAGGCCTTTTGCTGGCACACTTTCCTTATGTGAACGCTGGAGTCTGGCAATCTGATTGGCGAAGAGCTTGCACCTTCTGTGCTAGATTTACTTGAAGTATTTGGTTTGTTATATTAGAGCCTGTCATCTGACTCCTGTACTTGAACAGGAAAATTGGGCCGGTGGTTCTTTGAAACCCAGCAGTTTCTTCAGCTTTTGTGCTCATGTTGCTGTTCTGACACCTACATAAATGTTACTATTTATATACTCTTTATCAAAGTCTAGCACACAGCATTTCAAATTTGAATGAATTTTAATTGATAACAATATGAAATTGTAATGAAAATGATTCATATTTATTATATTATTATTTATTTGAATTTTAATGATTATTATTTAATTTAGATACAATCTTAGGGTCATGGTACAGGAGCCCCTCCTACACAGCAAGAACCAACCAGATCTACTTGTGTTAAAGCCTAGGTGGCACTGATGTGCAGTCAAGACCTATAAAGCTGCAGAGCTCACAGATGTATTCTCACATTCTGGCTTTACAGGAAGAGGTTCCATTATACAAGTTATGAACTGGAATCCCACTACATCATTCCCAGCTATTTGGTCATGGTAAGTGAACTTTCACAGCAGTCATTCTATCTAAAATAACAGTGCACTGCTGACACTGTATCTGGTTTTAATTCTACTTCTGCTGACTAAATAATCACAAGACGCATTAGATGAGTATGACTGCAACAGATGAATCCTTTTGTACCCAGTATGACATGTGGCATATCTCTGGTTTTATGCAAAAGTCAGTGTTATGAATCTAATCTAAAAAGACTAAATCTAGACAGAGCCTGTTTAAAGGGTGTGGTTAAAATTTGTCAATAAAACATATGGCACATTTAACTTAAGAATATTGCTGGTTGCAAAAAAAGAGATTTGATTTTTTTTTAAAGATAGACTTCCTATATAAAAGTAAAAATACCAAATTACTAGTGTGAAATGTGAATGAAAAAGACTGAAACTGTAAGCACAGTGACATGATTGGATGGGCTGAAATTTGAAGCTTATTATGATTTGTGATGATGAAATACTAAAATGAATGTCTATTTGAAAAATGCCTTTACCTCTCCATATCAAAGATTAATCATCTAGCAAAACATTAGCATTTCAACAGCAGTTGTTACAGTTATTTAGTTTTTATACTTCTCCATGCAATGTAAGGCATTATGTAAGCAATAAACTTAAACTTACCTTATCATAAATAAATGCAAAGGGCTTATCTAACAGTATTGTCCCATAAAATTTTAGTATTCATATTATCAGTACAGGTTCAGTATAAAACATGAATTGTTTTTACTAATTTGACATAATTTAAGAAAATGTGTACTATTAGAATGCCACATTTCTTGTGATTATGTTTAATGTTTAAATGAATTAACTTATATGAATGAAATAATGATAAGTTGTCAGAATCTCTGTTAAAAAAAAATTCAACCAAAACTTTCTCCTCATTTCATCTCTCTACAATCTCCTCTTCAAATTCCAAACACATTACAGCTGCTGTCTTCAGACAGAGCCTTAGCCTACATGCATAGACACAGATCCAAGAAAGAGCAGTGGATAATGGGAAAAACATGCTGCATGGCTTCATCACTCAGTGATTCCCACTTACCTTCTTATTTATTTCCAAGCCTTTCACTCGCCTTATAATAGACATGCGCTCAGCTGAGAGAGCTGGCAATAGGCCAGAGTAATCTTCACACACACACACACACACACACACACACACACACACACACACACACACACACACACTCACCCCAATACAAACACACACACACAGTAACTCCTGTAATACAAGCAGATTTAATGCTTCAGTGCACTGCCTCTAAGTCCATATTGCAAAAGTAAATAATGAAAAAAAAAAATCATAAAATAACCTTTAAAAAATCTGGTATATTTTAATTTATCAGTTAAAATATGATACTCCATCAAAATAATATTTTTCTTAGACATGTAAAAATGCACAAAATAATATTTTTTATTTATTTATGCTACAAAGCTTTATGTGGTTTTAAGGTTTAAATCGAGTATTACTTCATAAGATTGAATCAGCCTATACATACAGCAATTAAATTATTTTTTCAGGGTCAAACCAGGTGAATAGCTCCAAGTGTGATATTACTCAAAAATGATTAAAATATTACTATTGCTCAGTGTTGGGGAGCATCTAGTTAACTGTACATGTAACAGTCTTACGTAATATAATTACAAAATAAATATAGATTCTATTAATTTAATTTAAATGTATTTATTTTTATTAAATTGCTTTAAAATTAAATTAATATAATCTTGATTCAAGAATGAAGAATTTTTAAAGTCAGTGTTGTGTACTACTGTGCTTTAAACATTTAAAAATGATTAACAGTTGAAAACATTTTGTCATAAATTTAAAAAAGTAATCAAAATGTAATCAAATGTAATCAGTAACATTAATTTTAATAGAGTTATTGAATTAGTTACACTACTCAATATGTTACACTGTTACTATATATTGTACATACATACATTAGTATAAATGAGAAGTAAACAGTTGATATGAGTGGGTGATGATATGGCAGCATGATTTGAATGTCTGTGAACACTACCTTCTTGTCTCCTTGGTAACTCAGGGTGCAAGGTGCTATAAAATGTGCACACAATCACTTGTACTCACTTGTTTGTTGAGCAGGCATTCTCTCTAGAGGAGATAAACCACATGTTTGCACTATAGGCTACATGTGTGATGGTGTGTCTGAGCAGTTATATGGAGTGATTCTTACAGGGCTTGCTCTCCTGACCCAGAAAGGAGTGTGAGCAAACAGCAGATTGCACTTCACCTAACGGCATGTGGCTATTCAGCCAGAAAAAAAAGAAAGAAAGAAGAAGAACTATGCCGCTTGAGTGGCAGAAGCAGATTATGAAGGCATATTCTCACATAATTCATATCATATCCACTCATAAAGGGAATCATAAGATACAAGCACGGTTTAAAGGGATAGTTCACACAAAAATTAAAATTTGGTCATCATTTACTCACAGCTGATGGTACCCATTAACTTCCATTGTATGAGAAAAAATACTATGGAAGACAATGGCTACGTCAGCTGTTTGGTAACCAACA
>JAUZSZ010000091.1:15068588-15079002 GCA_034780575.1 Labeobarbus marequensis | reverse complement strand
CATGCTGGTTCACGCATGTACAAACCTGTTCTTGGATGATATCTAGGCATTTGAAAAACAGACAAAAAGTGTAAGACTGAGCGTAAGTATCCTTATCAGTTAAAAGGACTGTGTCTGATTCATGAAGTAGGTGTTTTTGATGGCATTTGACTTTGTAGGGGGGATATGATAACATAATTCCTGTTATGTTATTCTAATGAAGTGAGAGACAGCCTTCCTTCCTACATTCTACACAGATTGTATGACACACTGCATGGAATTTAACACTCCTGACTCTTAAAGACTCTATGAAATCGCTTTATGAGCACAGCAGTGACCTGTGTTCATCTATTTCTTATTGAAACAGGAAGTTTTTTTTTTTGTGCAGTTTCTTTTTTAATAACATGAGAGCAATGAACTATCTTATCTTATGTCCTTATATGTCTGTTTTTTTTTTTTTTTTTTTTTTTTTTTTTTTTTTACAGTGTATGATAATGTTAGTGGTTAACGTAGTGTGTGACAGAAGTGGAACATATTTCTGCTTTCACATTCATATAACCCACAATGTACAACATAGGAATTTAAAAGTTTGCAAGTTTCAGTTTTGTCCGTTCATAGTGAAATTAAATCCAATAAATTTATAACATATTATAAAAAAGTTTAAAAAACACACACATTATTCTAACAATTTAAAATATACAATTAATTAATAATACGTTTTTTTTAAAATTTGTTTGAATTTGATTTTAATTTCTTTTTACGTTTTTGGACTAATAATTCATAAAAACAAAAAACCTCACAACCATTTCAACTTTGAGAATTAAATCTCTAACTGTGTAAATGCGTCATGCCTTATTGCCTTATAAATAATGTAAACTGATGAACAAATAAATGGATGATCAACCCAATGAACAACCACAAATATCAGGAACAATAACACTAAATAATGATAAAATGATTCTTATCAACCCACTTCCTGCTTTTCTGGCTCTTGCTGCACTTTTCTGGCTCTTTTTATTTCTCCAGCTATTCCTCATGGATTCTCTCAGTCCTATACGTCTGATTTAATAGGGCTTGTATCATCCCAGCACACTCCTAATTCTCTGTCTATTTGAGTAATATGAAAGGGATAATTCACCCAAAAATCAAAATTCTGTGATCATTTACTCACTCACTTAATCGCTTTAAACCAGCAAGTTTTTATTTCTATTGAAAACAAAAGTAGAAATTTAGCAGAATGTCAATACTGCTCTTTTCCGTACAAGGAGTGAATGGTGATCAGGGGTTTTCAAAAAGGAAAATGAAAGATCTATTTAAATGTATTTAAATTAGTTGTATGTGTAATTTTTAAAGCTTGACAGTCCCTAGTCACTATTCAGTTTCACAAAGTAAACCAACAACATGAAGGTGAGTAAATGATGAGAGACCTTTCTTTTTTTTTTTTGAGTGAGCTATTCCTTTAAATATGAGCAACAGACTGACAGTTAACTGACAAGATTGCACTATACAGTAGCATCCTACAAGTAAAACACCCCTGAGTCAGAAAACCTACTCATTCTTGACATTACTCATGCTTTGAAAAACATTAACGCTTTCTGTGAGAGAGCAGAAAGATGAACACCAGTTCAACAAGAGAAGCAGGATAGTACAGGGGACAAAAGACTGTTATAGTAACACTGCATGCACTTTCCGTTATAAATGACAATAGATCTGATTGACAACAACAGCAGATTAAATATTTTTCCTCTTGCCATCAATAAGACCTTATCTATTTCTAGATGTTTGTGCACAAATAGAAAAATGTCATTCAGCACGTTTTAAATACCTGTAATCACATTAATCCTGTATTTCTGTACTTGCGCTTTCTTGTTAATGGCCAAAGAAAATAATGCAAGGGGGTGTTCATGGGCTTCCACACACACTCACTGCATTGCAGAAGGAGGTAATAATTCAACAGAGCAGCTGAAGTCAACTCTTTTTTTAAAGGTGAAACCACCCTAACTTGCTGTCTAATCAGCCAAATACCTTTCATTTTTAAGATTTCTAAAGCTAGTTTTATGGTTTTATGTTTCTTCACAAACAAAATAAGAAAATATTCACAATCATACATGCTTTACAACAAAAGGCATATATGACAAATGAATGACTAGTTAGTAGTAGTTAATAAGTAATAGTGCATGACCGTAAAAAACAATTAGCAAATGATACCGAACTAAAGTCACGAGGTGCCAGTGCGAACAAGACATCTATTATAATACAGAATATGTATTTAGAATAGGATAAGGTTAGGTTTGGCTATAAGGTGTGGTCAGATAGACGTAGTAGTCCTTTTCTTAGCTTTGTCAACAGTTTATTCAGGGATAGATTTCACAAGCGTGTGTCTTAGACCTGTAGTTTTTACTAGTTGGTAGATCACTCGTGAAAAACAAAAACACATTTTTGGCAGTTCATCAGCTACTCAGAGGATTTGGGATATTACACCTTTTTTTTTTTGTGAACAAGCAGATGACTTTTGGTATTATTACGGTAAGCGGGTCCATGAGGCAGGCAGACGAGGATATCCAAAAGACAATAGTTTTAATAACATAAAGAGATCAATAGTACTGAACATAGCATAAAAAACTTAAACATAACTTTAAGACACGACCAGGACAGGAACTGAACAGAATGCTTATGAAGGAAATGGAACAAAGGAGGTGCTCTGGAGGTGCGGACTCTGGGAGGTGCTCTTGCAGCGCGGACTCTGGGAGGCGCTCTTGCAGCGCGGATTCAAGGGGACGCTCTTGCAGCGCGGATTCAAGGGGGCGCTCTTGCAGTGCGGATTCAAGACGGCTGGGCGGGACCAGCGGGAACTCTGGACGGCTGGGCGGAACCAGCGGGAACTCTGGACGGCTGGACGGAACCAGCGGGGACACAGGACGGCTGTTACGTGGTGCCGGCACTGGAGGGCACTTGCGAGGAGCAGGCACTGGAGGGCACTGGCGAGGAGCAGGCACAGGAGGGCACTGGCGAGGAGCAGGCACTGAAGTCCATGACATGCCCTCATACACTATCAATACTCCAACTGGCACTTGCACCTCCTCACTCGGCGGCTCGGGGTTATCCACAACGGGCGGCGGAACCATCTTCGCCGCGGGCGGCGGAACCAATTTCCCATGGGCAGTGGGTTTGGGAGAGCAGCGAATGGCGACCCGTTCTCCCCAATACTGCGGGCCTGGGTAAGCTGCGAAAGGTAGCCCAATATCCCACGGACGGCGGGTAGGGGTGAGCCGCGAATGGTGGCGTGATCCCCCGTGAACGGCGGCGATTAACGCCAACATAGTAGTCGTTGGCCGCGTCTTCAGTTTCGGTCATGTCTTCTGTTACGGTAAGCGGGTCCAAGAGGCAGGCAGACGAGGATATCCAAAAGATCAATAGTACTGAACATAGCATAAACCATTTAAACATAACTTTAAGACATGACCAGGACAGGAACTGAACAGAATGCTTATGAAGGAAATGGAACAAAGGAGCAAACTAGATAATAAATTAAACACAGGTGATGACGATCATAATTAACAAAACTAGGACAGGAACTAACACAGGAAGAACCAAATATGGGCAGAAGGAAAACTAAACAGAAACAGACACGTAACAGGTATAGCTGGATTAAGAAATGTATAGGGGCCAAGGTTGTTGATGGCCTTGCAGCCCAACAACAGCATTGTGAATCTGATTTGGGGAGCTGTGAGAAGCCAATGTGGGCCAAAATTAGGCCACAACATTATGGATGCACTCAAGGGGTAATGACAGCAGACCAATGAGGAATGAGTAGCAATAATCTAGTCAAGAGACAATTCAAAAATCCAATGATTGTAGCCTATGCATGCAGCAAGATGAAGCTACATACAGCTGGTGAAAGGAATCAGAGAGATAATGCTGAAGGGCAGAAAGAGAGCCACTCATCAAGCTTTTAGAGGGAAAAAAATTGATTAACAATCATTTATAACCTCAAATCTAATTTCCACCCTAATAAGTACATCAATAGGATCTAAGACTTGAAATTTCAAAATAACATCCATCATGAAATATATGTATCATTTAAGGTGTTAAGAGATTACAAAATAGCATTGAAATCCATACTCCATTTATTACAACAGCAATTCCTCAGAAGCCAAATTAGCTGGAAAACCTTTATATTTAAGCATACGGCTTGCCTGGAGGCACCAGCACTGAGTGTAGCGTGCCAAAGAATGGTCAGGTTTCCTCGTCACACAGTGGCTGGTGATAAGATCCTTATAAAAATAGGGCTTGTAGTGCACTTCTAACTCACTGAAGATTCTATTCTAATATATAACACAGGCCCGTCCAACCTCACATTACCCCATTCAAATTCTTTTGTCCTGACTAAGACTTTGTTATGGCTACAGATGTCTGTCTGAGCTGCCACTTTTTCTCAGCCAACAGAGGTGAAGCATGGAACGTGTGGAAATTCCCCTGCAGAAACCCACTGACAGGTACGTAAAATGTAAAACTGAGAGAACGCCCCGTTTGAAGACAAAACTGTACGAGAACCTAATAATGCTCAGCTTAAGGTGGACTTTAGAACTTGCATGTAATGACAAACAAGCCTCAACTTTGACCAAAACATTTAGCAGTTTAGTCTCTTTCATCCTGAAACAAATGAGCTGAAGATTTGTGTATTGGCAGAGGGCCTGATAATATCATACCTGCTTGTTCTGTACAGTATGTGTTGGTAGGTACAGATATAAACCCTGACAAATGAGAAGGCGAGATAACAATGGAGAGGAAGATGAAAGAGAAATGGCAAAAAATGGGAAGTTTGACAGACAGAGAGTGGAGAGAGGGAGGGCGCAGATAGGGGGAGGCAGAGAGGGCAAATGCAAACAATGAATAAATATTCATGTTCACCGACAGAAAGGTTGCAGTGTGCAAAATTTCCAGCCTTTTGCAATGTGAGTGGGAGATACCAATGCAGAAGAGAGAGGGGGAGGAATGACAGCATTTACAAGCCTAAAGAATGATTCCACTGATCAGGAGGTCCTCAGAAAAATGTACTTGCAAATTAAAACAGCCCATTATTGTTTGTTCAGATGTGTCACAAACGAGCGACTCTTAAATAATGATTCTTTCTAGTCTGTTAGACACAAAGAGGTTTTAGTGCACTGACATACTTCTGAGGCTTTTGATGATACATAATGCTGCAGATTGTAGGGTACAGTGTCAGTATAACCAGAGGGTGAAAATCTGAACCACATCTGCTGCTGTTGTGCATGAGTTGCTTGGCAGAAGAACTTGAGTTTTTTGTCCTCACCGAATGAGAGATATTAGAACATCTAAACCCTGCCTGAAATGCTTAGGGCTTTTAGAAATCAGTCAATGTCCTTGTGACATTTTCCAGACAGATTCAGCACTATGTTGAATGGTTTTGTAACAATAAGACTGATCATACACACTTGGTCCTTTTTGCGGCAGACTGGCTCATTCTTCTGTCAACAGCAACGTGAAATTTACAAACATGCACAGAACGTTCCTGCTGATGCTGTCCAAATTCTTTCACATTGATTACAAATGATCAAAAACAACTAAATATCTTCGAAGAATGGAATTCACATGTTCCTTTGCCATCAAATGATCACATTTTTTCTTTTCCCTTTGAAACCTTGCATGAATTACTAAATTGCAAAGGGAATAACTTTTCTTTTTATTTCAAAACAAGAATATAAATTATTCATTATAAAATGAAACAAAATTAATATTTTTTTCCTCAAAATGATGTGTTTTTAGAGGATTACATATTTTTCCACTACAATAGAAAATACTTGGCACATTTAAATTTGTCATATATTAAAACACAATCCTTGCATCTGCAATATTCCCACTTCTGCAATAAAAAGTAAGCAGTAAAATGTAAGTAAAAAAAAATGACCAGTGTTATTTTATTATTATTTATATAGTATTATAATATGCATTAATTTGAATTTGTAAAATTAAAATGCAAAAATCTATTTATTTATTTTAAAAACTTTTTATAGTTTTCATTTGAATTTTCAGAATTTTAAATAATTTTGTCATTTGTATTATTTTTTTCTATTTTAGCTGACAAGGCAACATTTCTTCATGTTTTTAAGTTTTCCATCTAATATTTATATTTTATTTTATTTTATCTTTATTTCGGTGACCAAAAACTAATTTTAATAGTCTTATTTTTAGATACAGTAACTACATTGGATAAAGCAGACATCATATGTAAAAGATGACAATGCTTAAGGATGGATGCAGATTGTATTTATACTACACACGTATATTTTATAGAGCTTACTACATCATTTGAGAAGTTCTTCAACAAATGCAATACATACTCAGACAGCAGATAAATATCATTGTGCACGAAACAAAACAGTCATACAAAGTTATGAGTAAAGCCTCTTTATGGGTACTCCATTCAGTGCCTGATTAGAAATTGTAAAGCTGCTTTTTCAGTGTATTTCACTATCCATGAAAATGTTATTTAATGTATTTTAAATACATATTACCTACAAAGACAAACCTCATCCATAAGAATAAGGTTTAAAAGTGTGACTGAGGAGAGTGGGAAAGGCTGAACGAGTGAGTTCTGCTGATAACGGTGGGCACGTTAGGGCCGATGCTAAAGGATAGCGGCACCTCCTACAGACAGCATGATTAATGAACACATTGATGTGAACCTCTGAATATGACGAAGAAGCCTAAACTAAACCGGTTCTCATGGGAGAAATGCTCACAGACCAGCACTACAGACACAACTCTTGCTGAGTGGTTTCCATCAACTGAAGAATATTTACACAGGAGCTGGAGAAATATGAACAAAGCCGCACTCCACCCAGCTCACATGTAATAAGTGTAAACTTCTATAAAGAATGTCTGCTTGCTATGAATGCTATGATATTATACCTAAAGAAGGTTGTTTTTTTTTAATGGATTTTGACAGTATTTACTGTTTCATGTTACATGTACGTACATACAAATGTAAACATATTCCCTTAGATAAATTATTTTAAGTGAAGGTTTAGGGTCTTAGGTTTATCATCTTTTAATGTGGCGTCGTAAACAAAACCCTCGGGGACAATGAAGGGGCCATCAAGGTGAAATGGAGAAATGAAGTGACAGGGTGAACATATACTGGGTTTGCAGCAGGTCACCTGAGGTATACTTCCTCACCCCCACCACAGGAAGACCGACCATATAAAAACAGGAAACTCCACTGCTCTAATACATCAAAGAGCTACTGTGCATAGGTGAAGTCCTCAAAATAGCCGTGCCAAACTCAAGGCAGATGGAGGACTTTTTGTGTACAGAGGGTTTTAAGTGATAATAAATTTGAAAGTCATATTTCTAAATTATAATATAGATATATAAACAGAAGAATACATATATAATATAAACAGGCACATTTTTTAAAAGTTGAAAAGTTGTATTTTTAGAATGCGAGACGATGCAAAAAGCCCCTGTCAAGCACATTTGTCTAAAATGAATGGAAAAGCAGTGCAAAACGTGTTCTGCGTGCTCGCATTTATACCTTTATATGATGCAATTCTCAACTGAATTCTGCAGTATCTGTAATTTTTTGTTGAAACAGTTGCGAGTTGAAACAGATTTTGCATCAATTTTGTTAAACTTTTAACGTGCAAATTTGACGTGTTGACAAATATAAAGCTCCTTTGTTAGGACCTCTTTAGTAGGTGTTTCATGTGTCGCTACCCTATTGATAATGGGAAATATACCTTTTTTGCTAATATGACCATGCCTTTAGTGTTAAAAAATCAAAGATGTTATGAAACTAGATCTTGATGAGTGGTGCTACATATCAGAAGTGAAACTTCTAAGTTGACACTACATCTTAAAAAGATGCTGAAAAAAAACAGTGAGTCACAGTGCAGTGGCAAAAGACATCTGTATAATGCATGTTTACATAGTGAAACACCAAAAAGATTTTAAGTTCTTAATTTTTTTATGCATGTAAACTAGATGGACATCTGCATCTTTTTCAGAGGTGTATGTAGCCTTATGTATGCATAAAACATCCTGCATTCATTTACTAGTGTGAGGGCCTTTGCAACGTAGTCATTTTTCCTACAAAAGTGTCAAAGAGATCACTGTCTAGCAACTAGCAATTTGGTCAACAACATTACATACATGGAAACACATGAGAGCAATAAGCATTGTTTCGTTTTTTTCTTTCTATAAGTTGTGATTTCCTTTAAGCACTGGTCTAGGTTGGGCCCAGCGGTGTTCATTATCAGCTTCATTATCAAACTGAAGGGCATCAGATGATGTGTGCAGACTGTCTTACACATGATGCATGTCAAACTAGGACACAATTCCCCAATGTCACTAAGCACTTTAAAGAATACAGAGAAGGAGAGGGGGAAGGTTAGTGCATTTGCTCGGTAAAAAATTGTCATGAAGCACTCCTGACTCTTCACATGGCTCCACAGCTCACTTTACAGATGTGGTTTCTGTTAAACTCTAACAGGAGGTGAACACATCACAATGAAGAACGATCAAGAGTAACTGGAACTCTAAATACAAAAAAATCTCAACTGTATCAGAGAACAAGGCTTATTGGTGAGTACACACAATCAGGAAGGCGGGAGGAACAAAGTGAGAGTGAAGGGGGGAAGGGTGGAAAGAAAAAAAGAGAAGGGTGGGGAGAAGGAAGCTGGGCGGAGCTGTTATGGGGGCCCTTGTTCCCATTTATCACCCATAATGAAGATGGGTGAGGGGCCTTTGCAGTACCCAACCATGAGGGACCCCTACACACACCTTTAATGAGCCTCGAGACACCAAACAAGCATGGGCGGCACCCACAATCTGTCCGAACACACGTACACTAGCGGGGTATGCCATTTAATTCCTAAAAATGATCATAATTCAATTTGTGGTATGATGCAAGTGCAATTATTAGTAAGAATTATGCAAATTGTGTCAATGCCTTCATTCAGATGCGCCGCAGGAGATGGAGATTAGTTGATCTAGAGTGCTTTAAACACGTCGTTCATAATTTTTCAATTGTCCTTGAAAGCCATGACTTACTCAAAGACATCAAACTCATAAATAAATATTTTCATCAGAAGGATTTTTTTTATGATAGACTAAGCTAAGACTGTGATAGCGAAGAAAATGATTCAAATGTTTACAATGAACGTACAATTATTTGACGTCGCAGATCCAAAAGCAGAATTGTACATAATTGCATAAAACAGCAGCAGAACAAAGGAATAAGCATCTCGAATGGAAATGGGACATTGTAACGCCGTTGCCTGTTGGCTCCAGACATCACACAGAAATAGCTGCTGAGCCAGTAGGTGTGGTGCCATGGCAACTGGGGCTCAGGTTTGATGTCACAACGACACACCATAGCAACCGGCCCAGATTGCCTGTCACAGCATGAGGCCAGTGTTGCCATGGAGACACACCAACTGAGCAATGGGCTTGCCTTCTTTTTAGCAGGATTTGTGTGTAAGGAAGGGAGGGTGCAAACAAGCCATGTTAAAAAAATGCACCGCCGCAGCCAGCACATTCCCCCAATTAACATTCAGCTTATTCACGCAGGTGTTTCACTGTTCTTGCCCAGTGGAGTGAATCACAGTCTTAAAATCTTGATCAACAAACAAAATGTTGGTATTTACACATAAATGCCTCCTTCCAAACAATTTGTACCACTTAAAAGGGTCATGAACTGATAAATCAAAATTCCCTTGATCTTTTGACATACAAGAGGTCATTGTACTATAAAAACATCCTGTAAGTTTCAGAACTCCAAACTTTCTCATTAATCTAAAAACAGCTTATATTGAAGCCAGTCTGCCAAAAAGACAGGTTGTCGAATGTGCCACTTTATGATGTAATAGTGTGGCTAAACACCACAATGCACCACAATGATCAATGCTTACTTCTGCATCGCTACCTGTTTACCCCCACCCACCGATTCTACATCGCTGCCTGTTTAGCCCCACCCACTGATTGTACATTACCGCCTGTTTAGCCCCGCCCACCGATTCGAGCATGTAATCAAAGGCCCCGTTTACACTAGTGCGTTTTCATTTTAAAACTGCGTTTTAGAATGAAAATGATCAACGTTTACACTGGTGTTTCCGCTGCAATCTCCGTCTACACTACACCACCGAAAACTCATGTCACGTGACCATTCATACAGGTACAACCATAGATATGTATAAGTAGATCCCCTATTATTTAGATGGCGGACGCGTCTACATTCTTGGAGCAGTTGAATGGGGGATCTACCCCTACATATCTATGGGTACAGTAATGAGCATGATGTTATTGTTTACACGGTCGTCAATTATACGCAGTGCAAATGTGGGCAGCCATGCCATCGTTTTCAAAAGTCTCCGTTTTGGTCCGTTTACACTGAAACGCAACCCCGGAGTTT
>JAUZSZ010000091.1:15053169-15063718 GCA_034780575.1 Labeobarbus marequensis | reverse complement strand
GTTTCTCCCAGGTGGCAGCTTTGTTTCCCTCCTGACTTAGTTTGCATTCCCACGTGTCGGGCTGCTTAAGTTTCATCCGCTTTCCAGCTCTCTCTCTCTCCCAAACCCCACTAAGACCACTGCGAGAGAAGGCCTTCAGATCACTCGGATATCTGCATGCAAAGACAGACAACAAACATACAGTACTCACTCATGGCTAGAAGTTACACTGGACTGAAGAATATTCAGTTAATATAAAACATATGTGACTAAAATGCATATGCCAGCTTGTAGGACTAACTTCTTTCCCAGAATGGCCATGACATGTTCTGCAGATTCTTTGATGTGAAGGCGGTTTATCATCTTCTTGAGGCTGAATTCACTTTGTTTTTTATCCTTTGCAGTACGATTCTGATTCTCCAACTGTATCATAAGATGTTCAGAAGACATGATGTGCAATAGTAATTTGTATTGTTATGTAATATCAAACAAATCAAACGAAACATGGCAAAGCTCACATATTTTTTGAGAATGGAGTCATCGACTCTGACAAGATCAGCCCACTTTTTCCACTGTGCAGCAGAGATTTTCTGAAAGAAGAGGGGTAGAAAACAAAAGCATTTTAAAAGTGATGTGGAAAGACAAAATCTAGAAAGAAATAATGTGTTGTTATTGTTGGTAGGATGTGTGCAACACCCAAAATATGGGATTCAAAATGTCCTGAAATAATCAGAAATTAAGAATTGTATATTATTAAAATTAAACAGCATATTAAAAGTATATAAAAATTTAAAAAATTTAAAACAAAACACATTTTTTAAAGAATGTTTCAGTGGGCCCAGACTTACGCAGCCCACTGTATACATTTTGATCTGTAATATTAAGTAGTTTTAACATTACCTCTCCTTTCTTTCGTTTCTTGTTGTGTTTTCAGCGATGTTTCCTTGTATTGTATTTGGCCAACTGATATTCAGTGAACTGCTTAAATTTATCCGCTAGAGCTTTTTTCAGGCAGGAGGGTAGAGATTTACTGAAACACTGCACAAAAACATTTAAAAAGCATGAAAAACAAGAATAATACAGTAGGAGAAAAATAAAATGCTTACATAAACATCTACCATGTTAAAACCCTAATTGGCATATGAATATGGTATGAGTAAAAATATGGTGATCATTTCTTAAAGGCAGCAAAAATATTTAATATTAGCACTTACCGTGCTATAGATTCTTGTCACCTCCAGCCAATCAGATGGCAGCTGTACAGCAGCACAAAAATACCTTCTCAAGTGTGGCTTAGAACCAGGCAGGTAGGCCGCCAGTGCCAGCAGGAAGTTGGTTGTGATACGAATGTTTAGTTCCTGCCTAGTATAGACTGCAACCTAAAACCAATGCAAAAATGCAAACCATACATGTTAAAGGAGTCATGAACTGAGAAATCAAAACATATAAGAGGTCATTGCACTAGAAAAACATCCTGTGTTTATGTTTCAAAGTTTCAGGTCTCAAAACTTTCTCGTTAGTCTAAAACTGCTTATATTGAAGTCAATCTGCCAAAACGACAGGTTTTGGAATATGCCACTTTATGACATAATAGTGTGTCTAAGCACCGCCTCTGCAGAGGAAGATCAATGCCTGCTTCTACATCACTGCCTATTTAGCCCCACCCACCAATCTGCACTTGTAGTAGGTAAATGACGAGACCGGCAAGCACAGGTCTATGCAGAAATCAAAGGATTTTATTTGGTGAACTTTATTCCTAATTAAGTTCCAGACCCCGTCAGTAAGAACTTGGTCCTTTGTTCACTTCATTTTACCGTGGATTTGTTTACAAACAAGGCACAATTTGACGCAGGCTTTTCAGAAAAATTTTAAATAAATTACGATGTTGTGCTGACTATATTGGATCCGACAGTAATGTCGCAACACATTATTACATGGTCACTAATGCTTTGTCAGTTATTGCAGATCATTTGATATATACTGAGTATTTATGCATTTTTAACCTAAATCACAACAACCTGTGAAGGATGTAGGCTATCAAACATACAAAACTGTTAGCCAATCATAGCAATGGGCATTTACTTCTGAGTCTACAATCCGCCATAACTATTCAAACAGAGCGTTCTAATGAGGGGGGTCAAAACAGGACAGAAAATAGCCTATTACTTCTAAATTATGATGCTTTTTGATGTAAAAAATCTTGATAACATTATAAGTGGACCTCAGAGAGCAGTGAAAACAAAACAAAAAAACAAAGGCAGTTTATGACCCCTGTAAACTGTATTTCAACACTCCAACAACTTTTAATTGGACAATTTCCACTCAGAACCTAGAAGTCTTGGTCTAAAAACATGGTTGTTGTTGGGTTTTGAGGACTGGAGCTTTGGGGAGGGCCATGTTTGTGTTTCTCTCTCAGACGCCTGATCTACGGCCCACCTTCATGAATAAGCATGTGGCGTAAAACCCCCTCTCCTTCAACAGAGCTTTTCACTATAGAGGGACATTATGTAGGGGCCCATTAAAGATGAATACAAGCTTTAAAGCCTGAAGCAACATGCATGTGGCGTCACGCTTAACCCAGCTGTGTGTTATGAAAACTACAGGAACAGACTTGACTTGAGCCCGAGCTCAAACGTTTGTAGTTTTACTTAGACAGTCTCAACAGCTGAATGTAATGTGAGACCATGTAGTGCAGTACTGGGTGTTGGGTGCCACCTAGTGGGGCCCTTTAGCAAATCTGATACTGATAGGCTGTAGTTGCAACCACACACGTACACAAAGGGCTTAATATGATCTAATTATATTTAGACAGCACAGAGTCATATAAGAGCTTTAACACAACCCCTGATTATCCACTGAAACATGCAAGCAGTCAGCGACTTCTCAGTTCTCATCTGCTTATCATGTTTACCTGCAAAAATCTTACTCTGAGGTCAGGTTAAACTGTGTATAAAAGTTAAAAAGACAAATGAATACCTTCCTTTATTTATAAGAAACTGATTACATTTAACCACTTATTTTAGAAGCCAGATCCTAACAATAATATAAATATAGAATTTCATAATGATATAAAGGGATGTAAACAAAATAACAGGCTACAGTTGTTGAACTTCATGATGTTCCTGTTTTTCTTTGAATTATTCATGCAGTCTTTGTGCTATCAACAGTAATTATATAATAACTGCTCATAAAGCTTTAATAAAGCTAAATCGCAGTGCTCAAACTCACTGCACCTGCATCTACTGACAATTAAAGACTCAAATCTGTCGCAATGTATTGGATTTTGTGGACAGCCTTGGCCTACAAATGTTTTACACTTGTATGTATATCCACCCAATGCACCACCCAGTTCTAGAGTATATTCTTCTGGAGAGATCATACAGACCCTCTGAACACCTGGAACCTTATTTTTAGGAACTTTAAAATATAATCATCATACACACCACCATATCACATATTGTAGTGACAAATCCCCTCTGACCATTGTATAACTGCCTATATGTTGTTTTTGTCTTTATTCCGTCCTGATATTACCTACTGAAAACTGTTTCTATGCTAAGCTTAACAAATTCTGTATTTTATTCATTTTTTGTATTTTAAACCAAATTGAATCTATTAATCTTAGCTTTATCATTTATTTTACATACATTTTAAAGTGTGTATAATTTAAGTATTTGTAGTGCTATATAATTACAAGTTTGAATTTAAAGTTGTTTTGAATTTCAACAGTGATTTAGATGAACTACCTTAAAAAGACTTGCATATTTCAGCTGTTTTGAATCCAGCAATTGTGAAGAAAAAACAAAAATGACATCTCAAAAACTTGACTTTGTACACTGTGCCAATGCAACCAAGCCCGACAAGACTGAATTAAACTGCTGCACATACTGCATTAAACATTATGCTGAAGTTAAATGAACACTTTTCAAAATATTTAATTATTTTCAAAAGTGTGCCGTTTCAAACGATAAAGGTATTTGTAAATTTTGGAACTGAAATGAGGGAACTGGACACCTAAAGCAAACAGCCAAGAAGTCGGAGTTAACAGTCAATGCTGAGAGCCAAACATGATCTGATTAATCGGCTGCCTGGCCAATAAACTAAGAACAACAACCATATTTATCTATTTGTAGAAGAAACTTCCTAAGAGATTAAGCAAGAATTTATGATGTAACTTTTCCTCATTAAAACAGTAACATGTATTTGCCTGAGCAGTCTGACAAAGGCTCAGCATCTGTTCACTGGTGCCTTTCAAAGAATGCAAACACACAAGAGCCAATAGGAGAACCAAACAAGCCCCACTCTACTTTACTGAGTTTTGGGGGAGGAAAGAGGCAGTTCAAAGGTTAAGTAGAGATGTCGACTGAGCAGGATTAGACTGCTAAAGTAATCAGAACCAGGTGGTAGGTGGAGTGATGCTTTTATACGGCAGACCAGTTTAATACCAAAAAGTTTTCATGCTTATAACTGAAAACATGTTTTTAGGATTAAAATTTTCCAGGTTAATCCAAACACAAGGCAATTGTCAAACATGAAGCCTTTATGAACTTCAACTGATTGGAAATAGTAACGTTTTTATTAGTTGTCATTTTGAGTCACATACTGTATACAACTGTTTGTGGTATTTTTCAGGAGAGACATAAATCATTCCTAAGAAAATGGATGGATTTTTTTTTTCTCAACCAACCTTCAGCTCATCTAATGTATCATTTAAAGACATGTTTCCTGTTACAACAATCACCATTGAAAAGAATTAAATGATCTGGTACAGTACACTGTTGCCTTCATTCATTGTGCTGAAGACGAACACAAAACTGCGATGTCTTGATAACCAGGAAATTGTGGAGTCAAATTTAATTGACGAACCAGGACTACACCATTAGATATTTACTGAGTCTTCCCCGGACTAAATTTGTGACTCAATCAGAAAATGCCATCTCAAAGGACATACATACGGTTACTTGTAATATAACTTCTGACAACTGGAATGAGAGTGGCTTCTGAATGGGTTACTTCTTTCCGAGAGACAAGCTGCAATGCAATAAGAAGATTTTTGTCAACATCAACTATATTTTTAGCCAATGTAATTAAGAAATCACAACAATGCACGTTTTCTTTTTGAGAAGGCATACAGTGCTTACTTGTTAAAAGAGTCGTCCTGTAGATTCAGAACCAAACTATCTGCGCTCAGGTAAACCCTGTTCTGTGAAGCCGCCACCTGGAAAACAACCTTCATCTGGTCAGGGCTTTGAGAAAGGACATCAAAACATTCAGTTTTTTCCAAAAGGAATTGAATAAATGTTAAGCCAAAAAAAAAAAGCCATCCAAGACCAGCTGAACTTTGGCAGAACTGCTAGTGAACATCAAATATTTACATGGGTGAAAAACACACCTTTTTCCAAAGCGTACCGTTTACATCAGGGAAACTCATTGAAAATTATGATTAAATAAAATGAGGTGAATAATAACATTGTACCGTTTTGGCGATGTTCTGCGCTGCTCTGATTCTTCTGAGTTTAAGGTATCCAGGGTTCTTTGTGACAGCCTCCCCTAACTGTGAAGTAGATCAGATCAAACTAAAGTTCTCATATTTACAGAGAAAATTATTCTCATATTATTCATTTTCTTACATGACTAATACTTACATTATATAATAATTATAACAACAGTAAATACAATAATAATATATTAATATGATGTAATAAGCAAAATACGAAAATTAAAAGTCAAACTTTTAAATTACCCATGACATTTGGACTTGTGAGTGTTTGGCAAAAGAAAATATTTTTAGGTAAGAAGCTCAAACCATTTTGGCTGCCTCGGCCTCTCCTTCAGCTTGGATGATTTTCTGCCTCTGTTCTTGTTTTGCTTTCTCCACAAAGAACTGAGCTCTTTGTGCCTCCTGCTGAGCTGGAAGACCATAAACAATTTTATTACAATAATTATGCCCACATATTCTATGCTACAGCACACCAGAGCCTAATTTTACTTACCAACTTGTTTGGCCTCCACAGCTGCTGTGTACTCCTTGCTGAAGCTCAACTCTGTGATGGCCACGTCGTCGAGAATAATGTTGAAGTCCTTAGCACGTTCAAAGAGCTCCCGTCGGATGAGCAGAGAGACCTGCATGAAATCAGTGGAGAAGATAGATTGAGAATATAATCATTTTTAGACTGTAATTGTGAGATTTGCCTTCTTTTGAATATGGACGGTTCATATCTAGAATATGTCTTTCAAAACTGAGTAACAGATTGTGAGAAAAAACTAACCTGGGCTCTTTGTGTAATTAGTTGGGATGCGTTAAATTTGGCGACCACACTCTTCAGAACTTCATTTACAATGGACGGCAGCACACGCTCATCGTAGTCCTTCCCCAGATGCTGGTACATGACAGGAAGGTTGGAAGCCACAGGTCGTGACAGGACACGCAATGCAATGTTCACCATCTGCAGGTCTGACCACATTACATATTCATGTAAGAAATAACAACTTAAAGACGTACAGATTTACAGATAGCCACATTTAAATAATAGGTGAACAAATTATGACTATGTTGAAATGAAAGTTAAAAAAGGATGACTATTACAATGAAATAAAATTCAAAAATTTACCTTTGCTTCCTGTTAAAGATGATATTTTTCTTGGTTTGGCTCTGATATCATATATGATTGGATATTGAAACCATGGTATCCTATAAGAACAATGTGGTTCATCAGATTTTTAAAGCTACAGCTTTCCTTTTTTATTTGGGTGAGATTTGGTTTTGCTTTCTAAAAGAACAAGTATAGAAAACTGTTCAACAAGTCATTAAAAAAATTACCTGAAGTGGAGACCCTCAGAGAGGACTGTATCCATCTGCATCCCTCCAATTCTATTAAAGATAATTGCACGCTGACCACCCTCCACTAAAAACAAGATGATTTGTGTGAGTGATGGCATTACCAGTCCTTTAAATTTATTATATTCATTTAAAAAATTTAACGTTCAAAATTCCTGTAAAAGCAAAGATTGTTTTAACAGCCATTACACCAGTCTTCAGTGTCACACAATCCTTCAGAAATTATTCTAATATGCCAAATTTACTAAGGTTAAAAAAAACAGTTTTGCTATATATCTCCTTTCCTCAGGATTTTTTTTTTGATCAATAGAAAGTTCAAAAGAACAGCATTTATTTAAAATAAACATTTCACTGTCACTTTTGATCAATTTTTTTGCATCCTTGCAGAACTCAAGTAATTTCTTTGAAAAACCTTGATCAAAACTCTTGATCAGAAACTTTAGAATAGCGTAGCGCATAAATACACTGCACTAGACATCCGAGCTCTATTTCTAACAGCTTTTTTAAGTAATACTTTACACTGTGGTAAACTGAATTACCTGTATAAGTGGCCTCTTTGACTCCATATGCAAGTGCACCTGCTCCAATTAATAACTTCAAGCCAAGTCCAGCACCTTTTGAGCCAGAGGACATGCGTCCGGCGAGATCCTTTAGGTTCTGGAGCAACCTCTGTGAGATTACAAAATAATAATATTCATTTTCAGTGGAAATTACATTGACAATATTACCGTTATATCAATAGTAAAATCTTGACTGACAGGGTCTTACCAAAAGGGTTAAATGTTACGACAGCGCCATCATTTGACACTTAATGGGTATAATTAATCATGTCTAGAATTTTCTAGTTTTATATTTAACGTTGGCCTATTAAAGCATTAATTTTAATAACCATTGTCTGGGAAAATAACTTTATTAGCAGACATTCTGATTCAGATCATGCAAAACACAGGAACTGAGATAAATTAGGAAACCTTGCATGAAAATATTAAAATTAATTGTGAGTCATCTACCTAGTATGCATCTAGTATGTAATACTACCTAGTAAACTACCTAGTTGTTCCAGTTGATATTAAACGTCAAAGGCCGAAGAGGCTTTTAGAGCAGCCGGTATCAGGAGTCAGGACTTCAGTACAGATATTCAAAACATGTTATTCAGAAACTATTCATAATTAAATCCATATGAATAAGTCTAATTTTAGTTTATATCTCTGACAGCACGTTTAATCTTAAAATGTGCTTTAGTGTATGAGCAGATCAGGGTTACAGATCATGTACTGTATATGTAACACTCTCTTTCTCTTCCGATTTCTGTTGCCAAGCTGAATGTGGCAGTGCATAAAAAGTTGCCCCTTTCATTACAGAGTATTTATAAAATTATCATGTTATAAATGAAATTTCTTAAGATATAAGATAGTATACTCACGTTAGGCTCTTTATTCGCCATGCTTACAAGAGTTACCCAAGGTCGTCACGAACAACTTCCGCTCACACCGGAAGGAATTCTGGGTAATGTAGTACTCTTGGTTAAATAACCGTTTTGGACATTACTACATAGAGAACGGCTAATCTTTATAAAGCAGTTATATGCTAGGTCATATCCAAGACTATATATTTAATTTTAAACAAATTTGATGTAATTGGGCCCAAATGACAGTCATTAAGATATTTTAAATGGATAAAGATTTGTGCTCTAGTCAATTCTATGTGATTAATGTAAAAATCAAAATGCACAAACTGGGCAAGCTGTTTTCGATTTGTTCTTATTTTCTACTTATTTTATGTCATGTTCATGGACATGCAATGTGTGACATTAAAACTGGCCACAAAACATTTACAAGATCACTCATTCTGCCGAGAAAGACTTGTGGGAGAAATAGCAGAGAGAAAATATTAATATGAATATTTTAATCCATAATTAAATAATTTATTTTAAAACACAGCCTATCTTACAGTTTAACTAAAAAAAAAAAATAATAATGAGACCATGACTTATCACACAGACTGGGAGCAAACCTTTTAAAACAGCTGATAAGGAAGCAGTGTACATCGCAGGATTGAATTATAGAAGAAGAAAAATATACAAACAGGTAATTTACACAACCAGGTTGTCATGAGCATGATAGCTCTTTTGTACAAGTCCTTATCGGCCATAAAACTTGTGTGACTGTTTGTCTTGAAACTGGGTTTTACTGAAATGTTCCCTGTAATGCTGTTGTCACAGCGCCTCAGAAGAAATAATCAGTATGTAGTGTCTCCTCTGGCTATTCAAACTTGTAGTGTTGGGTCCATCCTCTGGAGTGACAGTAAAAAAAAAAAAATAAAAAATAAAAAAAATTGAAAGGTTCCATGTCTCAGACGTAGAAGAGTCGTACCCGGGATGTGCTGACATGAAGATCGTCATCATAAAACTTGGTCTCTATAACAACATTACCACTGCAAGAGAAGAAATTTAATGTGTGATTAATCCATGAGCAACTTTTACTAATATCTAATATTTAGAATATCAGAATTTTTTCCCCCTAAGAAAACGCTTACGTTAAGACATTTGCAGGCATCATCTGTGACTCTGGTGCAGCTTCTATCAAAGACTGCCATGTGTTTGAAGAGTTAGGAATCACAAAGCCAAACTCAAAAAACCACTCTGAAAAAAAGACAAGGTACATGTGTAAGTGCTTTGTTTTCACAATCAAGCTTTCAAAAAGCTTTTCAATTCAATTGTTAAAGTCAAAATGCAAAAGGTTTTCAAATTACACAAATAAAGTAACCTTACAAAGGTTACTTTACAAACCTTACAAACATTACAATGTCTGGAAATTCATATTTAATATAATATCAGTCTAATTCCACAAAACTATGAAGACAAGCATAGATCAAAATTTAAATGGCCGACTGTTACATTGTAAATTAGTGGTGAATGTGTAAAGCCTGGAATACACTACGCAATTTTGGCCCCGATTTTACAGTCTGAACAAGTTGACTCTAGTTGAGGAAAGTCAGAGACAGTCTGCAGATTACAGCTGACAGATTCCACAGAAAATTGCGTAGTGTATGATGGTCACAGACTCTTCAGACTTTGATTCTATCCAGTCGGAGGATATCAAACATGTTTGATATTTTCAGCCGATTTTAGAACACATATTTTTTCATTTGTCATGCGTCTCCTAGCAACAAGGTGCACGTTTCTGCGCGAGTTTGTTGTGATCGGAACAACTTTAAAGTCTGTTAGTGTATGATCCTCGGTCGCGTAATATATGATGCCCAGTTTTCCTTTGTCACTGTTTACAATGTCGGTAAGTGTATGATGCCTAGTGTTTTAAAAATCTTTACAGATTTTAAAAGTCGTGTAGTGTATTCCACCCTTAATAAATGACTTATTGAAAAAAATCTTAGAATATTGCATTTAAACTATACTGTTCAGGTTATTTGAGCATATTAGGAATAGTATATCAGCGTAAACGTTTAAATATTTCACAAGTTACCTGTACCTGTGATTTGGACTGCAATAAATCTAAATCTAACTATAGACTATGACTATGATAAAAAGGTCACATAAATGCAATATTGTGATCAACTTAGTTTTAGCGCATTTGATATATAACACAAATTTTAGCAGTGTTTAGTTAAAATGTTTATGTATGTTTTTAAAACCAAAAAGATGAGAATGTATGGCTAGAATTCATTATTTCTTTATCCAAATTTACTAAAGGAAATAAAAGTGGTGTATTAAATGGA
>JAUZSZ010000091.1:14994720-15014139 GCA_034780575.1 Labeobarbus marequensis | reverse complement strand
ACTGTCTAGATGCAAGTTAAAAAGAACTATCACACTGTATACACACTGATTGTGTGCATTAGCCAAAGAAAGATAAGACCTTTCATGTGCACCTATTTCCTGAGGTGTCTCACCCCTGACCCCTGTCACAGTCAGGAACTTAAGTAAACCCTACAGAGACATGGTAGTAACAGAAAGCCAAACAAAATCTACAGCCTGTCTGCTCAGACTTCTCAGAATCCAGAACCAACTGTTAATGCCTCAAGTGAAGTCAAGTTTGGCAAGTGGAACTACTGTAGAAGCTCAAGCTGGAAGTTCATCTTTTAACGGGTATGAAATTAGCAGTAGTGTTTCTGGGCAAATTATTATTTGAATGATGTCTTGATCCTTTTCACTGTTTTCCCCATAAATATGCCAAAGCTGCTTTCATTGTTTTGTTCTCTTCATTGTTCCTTCAGATCCCTCACTAAATTTATATTAATATGCTGCATAAGTAACAACACACATGCACATCAAATCTAAAAATTGTAATAAAACAAATAAATCTGAGAAGAGGATTTTTAATTGAGGTCCATTATTATTTTTTCTAAAATATTTTTGACAATGCAAAAAAGAAACTGTGCAGATGCATAAAAAAAAGCAAATGTTTCACTTCATTGAACTTTCCTCAGTGCTTTGAGCCTCTTGTCTCCATGATTTATTTGTTTTTGGTGTGCAGATTTTGGCAAAGAAAAGTTTATTTCTTTATTTATATTAATGTTTTGGCAAATTTAAACATAGTTCTAAAGTTATTCATTATTTGTCCTATAAAAGTCCATTTAATACTGTTCTGTAATCACACATGGAAAGGCATTTAACTTTATATTACAAATTTACATTTCTGTACTTAGTAGACACTTTTATCGGAAGCAACTTGCAGTGAATTCAGACTACAAATTTTTAATCAGTGTATGTTCCCTGGGAATCTAATTGACTAGTATTGTTAGCATCATGACCTACCATGTCGACCTACTATTTATTGCACACAATGCCTGTATGAGCAAATCAGTTTTTAATTGTTAATCAGTGCAGAAATTCTTTAAATTCATAAAACATAACTTGTGAATTAGCTAGTCAGCGTACTCATACATTCACTTAGCTTTGATTTAACACTGTTGAGCTCACTAGACATGATCACAGCGAGATACAGCTTACATTATTAAGACAGTTGAGCCGAAAATTACTTATTCTTTACATGTTTTTCTTTTGAATTCCTCTTTAACATCTGATTTTATGACAGTACTTATACTTCATTATCTTCCCTCTTGCCTGCCCCTTGTGATTTCCTTTTATATAAGCTGACCACTCTGTCTTCTGTTTATAAACTATTGTCAGAAATCACTGAAAGTTTATAAAGGGCCGCTCTTCTGCTCTAACAATAGGCTAAGGGAAATGGGAGGATACCGAAGAATCAAAAACTCAAAGAAAAAGAAAAAAAACCTTCTCATGAAATCATTACAGCTAGAACTTTTACTGATTAAAAATGGAATTACAAAGTTCTCTAATGCTGTTCAGTCATGATGTCAATTTGTAGGCCAGCCCAAAAGATTAATTCACCACGGATTCTTAAGGGAATTTCTAATGGGTTTCAATATTCACATTTGACTCTGTGTAATTTATTTTGTAGTACAAAACAGGAAGGTCTCTTCATGTAATGTTAACCACAAACCTCATTTTATTCATAAATCAAAAACCTCTTAGAAATTCCAGAGGGAACCCATTGCTCTAAAATGCTAATTCTTCTCTATGCAGAAAATGCATGTACTTTATTCAGATGTGAAGAGAATTGTAAATGCATGTCTGTTAGCAATCTCCTGGCAATGGATTTGTAGGTGTGGGGGTTTTGTGTAATTTAGGGCATCTCTTGTTCCACATTTGATGCTTTTTTGTAGATTCTAACAATAAAAAAGGAAACATCTGCACAACTAAGATTCTCCTTCAACACGTTCACATCTTCCGGCATTTTCAAGTTTGAGATGGTCACAGATGACCCTTCCTAATTTTAGTTCATACAGTATAACACAAACATATGTACCTGACACTGACATTCATATAGCCTGCTTCACTTCAATGATTATGTCAAAGGCATAGTCTACATGATGTATGTATATTGTCAATATCATAATTTCAGTCATACTCTAATATGGTGTTTCGAGCAGATGTTGTTTCAGCTCATTGTTATTTTAGTCCAGTGCCTGTATTACCTAAACTTGTGCATGTCTGCGCATGCCTCATATGGTCTGTGTTGCTGCATTTTGACAATTTTTTAAAAAAAAAGTATTGACTGGTTTAAATATGTATGATTTAAATATGTGATTTTTAGTTAGAGAATCTTCAGTGTCCGCTCTCTCTGATATAGAGAGATTTCTTTTAGGGGATTATTGCAGAATGACTGATGCATCATACAACAGATTTATATAAGTGTATGCAACTTGATATTTCCTTGGGAAGCATCCTGTTTCAGGTTCCTGTTGACAAAGTTTTCACTTCAGGCTTTATGTGGCACAAAGTGGTTGAGGCAGGTGTCAACCAGACAAACCTGCATCTTAGCACATTATCCATCATTGTAATATAGACCAAATGAGAGAGATAAGGCTTTGATAAGGTTACTGTATTGATCATATATTTTTGTTTTGATTCAGGATAGCATGTTAAAGTGGGTAGCTGGTGGTGTTCTGCAAATGAGGTGGCACTTTGGTGCTTTGAGTCTTAAGTGTTTGTGATAAATGCTTTGAGTAACGTTATGAAATATTTACTTGACACGTTCTGGTATCAACTAGAGAAATCATATATTATTCATAGTTTAATCCATACAAATCTGTTCATTTGCAAAACTGAAAAGATTGGAGTAAATCCTCCAATCACACCAACAAGGTCAAACTCTGTCTTATACCAAACATTTTAATTTCAATTTTAGATGCCTTTAATTTTTAAATTCATACTATTTTTCCATCTGGAAATTGCATGCAGCTTTATCAAGTTTTTCTTTTTTCAGTAATGACATTTTTTTGTATTTTAAGTAGGATATATTTCTGTTGTTGACTTTCAGACTTTTAAGTTAACTTTCAAAAACGTCACTCTTCTCTCGTCTCTCTTTGCAGCTGCAAGCCTTATAAATAATGAATGAGTGAATGTGTATGACCAAATATAGATAAGATACATTTTAATTTATTTAAAAAAAAATATTATATATTTTTAAAACTGGCCATTTATCAGTTACCAGTCATTACGTGAAAATGATTATCAGGTTATCAGTTTTAAAAAAAACTCCAATAACATTTTATATACCTTTTAAAAATGGTTTCTATAAAGGTGCTCCTAGTACAGATCTACTTCCGTGTCAGAGCTTACCTTCATGAGTTCCTTCTGAAAAGACTTCCTCTCCTTGCCCTCAGCTGCGTTGCAGTCTTCCTTGAGCTTCTCAAGAACAGAAGCCACTTTTTCAGGCTCACTTTCTGCCTCTGTCCGACAGAAATATGTCAGTGGCAGATTGATGTAGCCCAAAGCGTCGGCAAACACTCTCCAACTGGCCACGTTTTCCATCAGTATTGTCCGCACAGATGCGTAGATGTACGTCAGGCACATGCAGGGCTTTAGGAGCTGCTCTAAAAGGATTATGGTTGTAAGATCAGGCCCTTTGAAATTAACAGGTTTCACTTTTCCCATGATTAGAATGTTTTTTGCATGCACCAACCCAATTCTTCCATGGTAGTATCCAATGTACCATTCTTTGGTCCATAGATGTCCTTTAAGTTTTATTTTTTCTTCACTCAAAAGGGCCACTACGTCACCTTTAAGATACTCTAGCAAATACAGGCTTTTGGACTGTCTTACAACAGTTTTCAGAAACTTAGCAAATTTTAGGTTTTTGACTAGTCTGTCCTGAAACACAGGGTACTTTGCGGTCGCTGCAAGAGGAGACAGTATGATTTTGTTCACTTCCTTTTTCTTGAGGAAGCGCCTTTGAACGGAGCTTCTTGTGCTTGTTTTGGGTGGTGGGGTTGGGGTCTGAACGCAAAACTGGGCCAAGATACAGTCCTTATCATCCTTGACCTGAATACGCAAAGTAAAGTCTGAAATGTCAGTTGAATCGCGTGCTGCGATCATGTAGACGATGCGGGCCACTTTGCCAAGTTTGATCTGAAATCCCCTCACGGTTCTTGCCTGTTCATTGGCTCTCACTTCAAAATTGGACATGTTCGAATACACGCCAACCTGAAGGTCTTGAGGTTTTGTTAGTACAAACTGGTGCTTTCCCCAGAGTTGGAGGACGACAGGTGGGGTTGACTGTGAGTGCTTTTTTGCATCACTCACTAGCAACGTCTTTGGGGCACAGTCATGGCCAAAAATGGCCACCACTGTCTTGAAGGATGGGTGGATGTGCTTTGGTCCATATACCCCAAGAGTGACCTTTTTTACGACATGTTCCCAGACTGTGTTGTATGGGGCCACTGTTTGTGCTTGGGCAACTACAGAGACATACATGCAAGGTTCTAAATTGTCCAGAGTCACTTGAACTGTGTCTCCATACATGTATACATGTGGAATCGGGACATACGGACCTTCCTTGAAGTCACTTCTCACACACACCACCTCTGTGGTTTTGCGGCTCTCTATCTTCACTACAACAGACACCTTCATCTCTAAAGTGACTGGGGTCTTGGTTTCCATGTTACTGAGTTTTACTTCTACCACTGGACTTACGGTTGTACATCTATCGTTGTTAAGCTCCAACGGTGGGTCCAGAAGGGCCTTCAATGATATCTGTTGAGTCTCACCCGGTGCTACGTGACCCTCAGGAATATGTATACTGATACTGGTATTTGGCAGCTCCATGGCACCACCAGAACTGTCCAGGTTGCACACAATGTTGGTCTCTATTGGCTGGGTTTGGCCCCAACCTGGGTTTTGTCCAATGGAGTCCAGGTCATGGCAGGATCGTGTAAGTTTACGGTGATTTAGCCATGCTGTTTTGAAATCCTCTCTACTTTGATAATGCTCAGGTTTAGGTGACTTCATGCCACCAAAAAAACTCAAAGAACCTTGATTCCCATCAGACAGGGACTGTAGGACAGACAGTTCTGACATGCTGTAGCAGCGCTTGCTCCTAAAAAATGGATTGTCTCTGCGAAAATTTGGGCCAGTTCCTGGGCCATGGCTAATACTTTTTGTGTCACACAGCCCACTTTCAAAACCATTAATATTAATAGTGCTGCTGGTGTTTGAGATGGGAGGTGAGAGATTATCAAAACACAAAGCCTTTGCTGAATTCTGGTTGCTGCTCTGGTCAGGGCTGCCTTGCAGCGTGCCATTTAAGAAAGGGTTAGTTGACATCCGTTTATTGACAAAGGGATTGTCATTTCTAGATTCTGTGGTTTTTGCAGACCCCGTCCACTCCCCCGAGATATCCATTTCTTTCACTCCCTCAGAAACGTCACTTTGGCTGTCAATCATGCCGCTATCACTGAACGTGGAATCTCGATAATTGATCGGCTGGACGTAAGCGGCTGGGATGTATCCCATCTCTTTACTGTTGTGTGCATACCACCACTCTCCACCCGATGTGTCTATAACATAAAGACAGTCTCCCTTTGAGAACTTGAGTGTGGTAAAGCTGGACGGACAGTAATCCTTAATGGCAATCACTTCCCTGACAGCTCCAAATGAGGTATCCAGTCGTAAGGCACTAGGTGAAAGTACTGTTAAAACAAAAATGTAAAAAAGTGAATGAGGGTAAATCTAGAAGTTAACAGTACTCTGATTGTGAGGTGAAAATAAGAAAGGAAACCTTTAACATCTGTAAGGGTGGCCTCTGACACTGCTTCGCTGAGATCGATGAGTGCACCCTCAGATCTGCAGCGAGGGAGCACAGCATTGTTGTTCGATGATCGAATGCGATGGGCAGCCATGGTGTGTATTGCTACCAAACTCCACTTCTTGTCTCAAGTTTTTCTTCCCATGTTTGCTTCAGTGTAAGAGATCAATGGCCTTCCATAATATCTGTCACAAAGTAAAGGTGAAAGGACATTATAAGTTTGCTTTTTTCATTTCTGCTGAATTTATTCTTTAAGGAAATTTGGGTAACACTTTAGTATAAGGACCAATTCTCACTATTAACTAGTTGCTTGTTAGCATACCTATTATTAACATATTGGCTGTTTATTAGTACTTCTAAAGCACATATTCAGCATGACCATATTCTACATCCCTAATCCTACCCAATACCTAAACTTACTACTACCTTGCTTATTAATAAGCAGCAAATTAGGAGTTTGAGGCAAAAGTCGTAGTTAATGGTTTATTAATAGCAAGAATTGGACCTTAAAATAAAGTGTGACCAAAATTTCATATTGTTTGCACAATAACACCACCAGAGATGAACGAGGAGTTCAAGAAAATGAAAAGGATAAATTGCAAGAATTGTGTAAGAATATTCATTCAAGTGTAATTCTTTAAAAACTCTTCAGCTCTCAAATATTTTCTAAAGAACATATTCATTTCTTTCCTAATGTTAACTAACAGTTATGTAACAGTCCTTTTCTGATTAAGAACAAGCATTCATCAGCAAGGATTACATGCTGTTGACTGTGATAACTATATATATTTTTTTTATTCAGTACTAATCAGTAATTAAATCACAGTAAGATTAGCCATTGTTGAACAACTCGTACAACTCTTTCCATATTGGTCTATATCAGGCATATAAGACAAATTTCAGTTTTATGGCCTCGTTCCACTTATCCTAAACATAAGAGAGTCCACACCTTGCCACTACATGTCTTAAAGTAAGTCTAATAAGGGCAGAAATATGTGTTCTTGTCCAGACACGTCTACCATATTTGTGACATCCTCTTGAACACAAACGGAGAATAAAAGGCCCTGGTCTCTATGAAGGTTTGTGCAATAAATTGCCTATATAGCCTGAAATCTAAGTTGCTACATTTCTTTCCTCTTTTTTTAATGTTAAGTATTATACTTCTATTGATTTTATTTTTCTGCAGTGACTTGTGTTATCCAATAATTTCTTCAAATATTGTACAGAGTGATTGAATTATTAATTTACAAATAGAAGTTCAATGTGAGATGCTTTAAGTATGCAGCATGCAAGCTTAAGGATCAAACGTTGCTTGCTTTAACTAATGAAAAGTAGGATAGTGTTTGAGTGCAACTCAGCATCCTCTTAAGTCTGATCATGAACTATAAAGGCTCTCCAGCAATACACATCAGTGGTTTCCATGGCTACCACCTTGGGGAAGAAAGCACACACAGCGAAGCGGCTTTAGAGAAAATACCCAGCTGTAGCCTACTGGGAATGTATCACACACAACAGTCTGACATGTAATGAAAATACTAACTAATGCAGTCCAGCAGAGTATCACTCCAAAATGGTAACTACTATGTGTTTGGACTCTTCAATATGTTTAAATCCAGTAGAGATCTCCATAAAGTTTCACTGTTATTGAAAGCAAAGCCACTTAGGCTGAATGTTATAAGACTGTTCACACAGAAATACATCATATATGGAGCAAATATGGGCTTAAATTATCAGCAAATGGGAAGCAGTGCATAATTATATGAGAGATGTTGAAAATGATCTGTGTGGTAAACATTTAGAGATTTGTTTCTTCAAAACTGGACAAAATATTTCTGAAAATAGCATGTTAAAACTGCTGTTGTGGGTATAAACCTGACTTGAAACAGATTTCACTTTTGTTTATTTGTTTGTTTGTGTTTGTGTGTGTGTGTGTGTTCATAGGGATGCAGGATCTGCTTCGTGAAAAACCAATTGTTCCACCTTTTGCTTCAGAAATACAGAGGAAATGCCAGTAAAATACAGATGTGCTGCATTTCCCAAAATTTATATTGCATCATATTTTAGCAAACACCTTCAGGGTATGTTAGGACATACTGGTCTATGGCGTCAAGAGAGTCTCAGTGCATATTGGTAAATTAATTGTTAATGTCATAGACCTTTAGGCATCAGTAGACATGTTCAAGACTGAACGTGTCTTACAAGCATGCAGAGTTTTGAAGCATGACAGCTGCTTTTTGGTGACATGACTTTATACAATATTTAAACAATATGAATTGCTAAAATACTGCAGTAATATTTAATGCTGTGCCACATAAATGAAGAGAACAAACAAACAACCTTTTTTTTGTCAAGTATGATACCTTCCAGACAGAGTTCAAAGCATTTTCTGCACCATGTTTCGTTGTAAATTATTTGACCGTAGCCTAATATGTACGTAGATGACTTATGAGGAGAAATGGGGGAAGAAAATAATGTTCAGGCTGTTTAATTAAACATTAATTCTGCGGAGCTAGTATATATTATTGAAGATGAGCTTCTTAGTAGTTTGACATGAGAGGTTTCCTGAAGGTTTGAGTCCTGATACTAACAAAATCTGCATCAGTTACAGTAACACTGATCAGTCTAAAATATGGCGCAAAAGAAATTTTCTGCTAATTCTCTAGTTATCGTGCATTTTTTAGGGCTAAATGCAAGTTTTAAACTCTAAAACAGCGAGTTCAGATTTTTATAAGATAAAAGACTGTCTCCGGTGGGTGGGTGAAACTCAGACAAGTTGAAACGGATTGTGAAATCCTAAGAAACAGATGAAGACCTACACACTCACACAGGCTCCAATTTCACGCGAGTATCAAGTGTTAAATACGGCGAACCCCCCCCCCATAAACTCGATCTAAAGTGTCAGAAACAGCAGCTGTAGGTTCAACAAGGAAAGTGGCAACTCGGTGTTAGACAGCGACGCGCACGGCAATACACCACTAGTCGATGAAAAGCCCGATGAAGAAATAAAAGCCAAAGAAATATAAATTACACTTACTTTTTTGCAGAAGCAGGCAGTCTCTTGAGTGTGGACCGTCGCGTGCCGCGAGCGCGCGGGTCTCGAGCGCTTCAGTGGGAGAAGCTGCGTGACGTCATCAGCCAGGAGGAGCCCCGAGACAAAATACGGACAATCCCTCCGACACTTTACAGCTTTTTAACTGTCGTAATCATTTATACGCCGTGATTTATTGCGTCAAGGTATAAAATTAATTATTCCATAGTGTAAATGCATTTGAATGCAGTTGTATTTTCGTTGTATTTCACTTTTTTGAGGATGGCATGTTGCATTTATTAGATTGAGTTGCACTGAAAATCCTGCTCGTTCGTTAATAGTCTGATTTCATTTTAAGAAGGCCTCGTGTAGCTAGTGTCCTAGTTTTGCGAGCTTTCCTAATTTCGACCGCTTTTTGATGTTCTGGCAATCACTACAGAAGTTGCGACATTAAAATTAGAGCTAATCAGCTCACCAAGTTAAACCCTTTTGGGGACTATGTCTAAATATAAATATTTGGCGGCACCTGGTGGGCATTTAACTTGTAACTAAGCGGTTAATTTTGTTTTACCCAGTGGACAACTAATGTTGAAAAGACATCAAATTGATATCAAACTTGACGTGAAAAAAACAAAATGTTTTTAAATACGCAAATCAAAATGAGGTCAAGAATGGCGTTGATTTGATGTAAATGGAACATCAAATATTCTGACCTACACATAGGCTAGGCTTACATTAAATCAATTTCAGTGTGGGATTAACTTCCTGTTTTCATCCAATTGCCACTGAAAGAATTTGCCATCCAAACTGAATTTAAATTGATGTTATAGCATCTTGATCAAGTCTTGACTAATATTTGACGTCAAATTGACATCAAGGTGCCTGCTGGGTCTTACCACAAATGTGGCCTGCAACTTAAACTTGTTTAAAACGGCCATACAGTCAGACAACCAGGGTTTGAAATTAACACCCGCCAAATGCGAGGAAAAATCAGGTGTGGCGGGTAACGTCATCAGATCACTAGGCAATTTGGCGGGTTACTTTTCGTAAGTTATGTTCACTCATTAATTTCTTGGGGAAATTCATGCAAGCCAAATCTGTGCAGGTTTAGCGCAAAAACTGAACTCGTGAGACATCATGACATTATCGAATATATTATATAAACCAAACAAAACACACCTACAGAGCGCACCCATACATGACATGATGAAGCCTGGTTAGACTAACTAGTGCGCGTGCGCATTCTTTCACTGCATGATTCAGTCTATTAATATTAATATTAAGAATGATCACATAATTCAAAATAAGGGGGCAGAAAATGTATATATTTATATACATTCATATAGTTAGTCAATATCACACGAAGAGTGCCGTTTTTTTTCTTAAAAAATCAGCATAGTTACAAATGTGATATTGATTTTATACAGCAGTTTAATAAACAATAAGTTAATATCAAGAGACTTACACTTTAGACACCATATTGGCTGTTTTTGCTTTATTTCACCAACAAAAATAACTCCAAACACAGCTACAGCGCTGTTTTGCGTCTCTGAGCAACATGATGGTGTTTTGTTACTAAATGAATCAACGTTTAAATGATTCGGTTCAATCGCAGCGACTCAGTGACTTACTGCCACCTGCTGGCGATTTTAATTTCACATTTAATATATCTTTTCATTTTTTAAATAATTTCAGATCTCAGTTTTCAACATTTCATGTTTAAAATATCAAAACTTTATTTATGCATTTGTAGATTGCCTGTTTAAGTTTAAATATAAGGCTTATACTGAACTAACTAGCCTATTTATTGAATTGTCAGTATAAACGCAGTGTAAACACCACCAAAAGAATTCGATGCAAACCCCAGACAGCGTTTCTCTTTCTTCTCACATATAACCTAAATCAACATTGTCTACATATTAGGCTTAGCCTACTTTATTTGTTTAAAGTAGCCGTGCAACAGAAAATATGAAAATATTTTTTAATCTTTATCTAGTGTTCTGTGTGAATGGCGCGTTACACGAGTCACGTGGGTCACATTTACATAGCCTAATCATTTTGGGGGAAAAAAATCACATAAATTCATGGTCTGATGTGTCTATTGCATTTTTTTTCTGTCAACCCGAAGCCAGATAATACATTTTATATCGTTTATTCAACTCCTGTCTGCCTGATAAAAGCTAAAACATGTGCATTGGACCTGGATCTTGTTTTAAATGACAGAATAATCTCACTCACTTGCTCTGATCTGACAGATTAAGCCATACTCAATTACCACAGATCTGCTAAATTTCATGGTTATGCTCTGCTTTCTTGCAATTCAGTTGCATTTCCTCAGCGCTATGTTTCCATGGTACTACAGAGGCAAATGATAAGGTGCAGATGTGAATAATTTCTAGCATTAGTGTTTCTCAGTCTGCACACATTCAGTGCCTGTTGAGGGTGCATTAAATATCCATGGAGACAAATGCAACAGGTGCAAATCCCTTGTGTGTGTGAGCTGAGAGATCCTCCTGAACATCCTCTGCTGATTTGGCTTTGTTGGAATTGTCTTGAAATTGTCCTTTTAATTGCAAGCCCTTACAAGAGGCCTCTAATACTTAAGTGAGCTGAAACAGCGATTGCTGAAAGAAGAACTTCCCCAGTGGAGTGATTGTGGTTTTAATTCATTTTAATTTATATATGAGAAGGGTAGAATGCAAAACACAAAGACTCAGGTGAAATTTAATAATTGTTGCACTTTTCTGTACTCTCTCGTCTTTGTCTTTTCCTGTTTTTTCTCTTAGAACCACCCACACTCTTAAATGGTCAAGTGCTGATGAGACTCTTTCTTGCAATATCTATAGGCCAAAATAGAGTTCATAAAACATAACAATTCTTCCAGTGAAAAAGTCCATCCACTGTTGTCCTGACACATCAAAAATCCACCAACATATTTGTTTAATACTGTTTTGTACTGTTTTTGCTTGTAAAGAGTGCTTGATCTGTGCATATTTCGCTCCTGATTCAGATACGAGACAAATTTTCACTAAAGCAAGCAATATTATGGACAGAGGAAGTTAGAAAAGTCTTGATGGATTTCTTTTCACTTCACAATATGTTAATTGATTGACTAGAATCACATTGTGGATTATTGTGATGGTTTTATCAGCTGTTTGGACTCTCATTCATGTAAACCCAGGGTTTCTAAATCCCTAAAGCTGTCTGTATGAACAGTGAAATAATATGTCTGGGATTAAGTTTACAGGGTTTCAATTTAGCCTGAAAAGACCATTACTCAGCATTTTTGCCAAAAGTCTGGGTTATTTAATGGACACTTAGGAGACATGAATATGGAATGTGCTTTAGAAGAAGCACAAAGGCCTGTAAGAGAAAAGACTTTTTACCCTTAAAAAGGGATCACAAGAAGACATGCAAGGTTCAACCTCTCAAGGCATTACACAACAGTTTATGCAATGCAACTTGCAATGTCCCACCACTCTTCAGCAGGTACAGAACTCATGCAAGATTAAAAAGAACATGTAGTTTGGCTAAAGTCTCATCCCAAATGAATTTTGTACTTGGGGGTCAACATCTGGTTAAAGCTTATGCTGCTCAGGGTTGCTGAGACTGCTTTTTTTTCTTCTTTTTTGCTCATAAGACTGCACAGAAATGGAAGGTTTGGGCTGTTGGATATTTTATGCTCATTTATATGTACTTTTTACATTATTTATATTTGAGGTCCCAGAGATCCCAGTATGAGGACCTATTCAAGACCCACTAGACACCTATTATAATAGCTATGTTAAAATCACAGCTAGTTCTATTATTATTTCTTCTCAGACAAATGTTTTTTGGCTTGTATATGAAGATGAATGTATATTATGAATGTGATGCAGTTGAAATATTCTCTCACCTGTGACAGGAATATAGAGTACACAGATGATTGATTCACATATGCAAATGTGTCAGCATAAAAGAAAACCATCCATAAAAATGATTGACCATCCCTTCCTCAATATTATTAGTAGTATTAACTTGCTCATTTAAGCTACAAAACAGTAACTGTTTTAATCAGGCTGGAAATGATTCAGTAATATTGTTAATCTTTAACCGGCTGAGATATTTATCATGTTCATACTTTGTATTTCCTACTTTTCATTTATGTTGAATTAATGGCACTTAAGATGAAGAGGTGACATTACAGACAGGCAATCTTTGCACACATATCCACCTTAGTTAAAGGAAATGGGGGGGGGGCCCTTTCTGTCCCCCAGGCAATTCTTTAAAATCCCCATCAGTCTCTGAATATGCTGTTCTGCATGACCGCACTAGCCCATTCTTGGCTGAGCTGAACTATTCATTTCTTTACCTCTGCCACGATAAAACATACCAGACCTTTGCCAGCAAAGTAATGGCAGGTGTTATCCTAAATGTATTATGAGAGGCCAAAAGGGTTTTACTACGAGGGGCACTAACCACACATTTGGTACATTCATTGACATCTTTTAAAATAAAAGGTGAAACATTATGATTATCTGTCAAGTCAAGTTTAACAAACACTGAAATGAAGACAAGATGGCATGTGATCCATCTATATGAAAATAATTCATAAAAAAGCCATAAGAAACTTGAAATGACAGTGATGAATTAACAGTGGAAGAAAGACCCCTGGAGTGCTTATCTGACTCACCTTTAACAGATGTCAAGATTGTTTCCACCTCAGAGTAATAAAACACTTAATTGTGATAAGCTAAGATGTTAAAATACAAAAAAATCACATTGTGAGAAATTGCATTTGTGAGACATAAAGTCACATTGTGAGATATATAGTCACAATTGTGAAATATAATGTCATAATTGCAAGAAGTCATAATTATTAGAAATTAAGTTGGAATTGAGAAATATAAAGTTATATTGTAAGATCACAATTACTGTTTCTTCACAATTGCATGGAAACACGCTTCCTTACAAAACAGATTTAGGGCTCTCCTCTTTGCTAAATTTTGTAGACTCTTCAGATTTCTTCTCATGACTCTAGTGTTTATTCTTGAATATTCTGTGAAAAATGTACGAAAAAATCTGTGTTAACAAAAAATAACTCAAGTACTAAAGCGTTATTTTCAATCAAACTATAAAACTATTTCCTATGAAGGCCCCATTTGTGACCCTGGACCACAAAACCAGTCTTAAGTCACTGGGGTATATTTGTAGCAATAGCCAAAAATACATTGTATGGGTCAAAATTATCGATGCATTGCTAAGAACTTCATTTGGACAACTTTAAAGGCGATTTTTTTTTTTTTTCACCCTCAGATTCCAGATATTCAAATAGTTGTATCTCAGCCAAATATTATCTTGTCCTAACAAACCATACATCAATGGAAAGCTTATTTATTCAGCTTGTTGTATAAATCTCAATTTCGAAAAATTGACACTTAAGACTGGTTTTGTGGTCCGGGGTCACATTTGTTTGTTTGTATCCTGTCCTGTGCTATTTTAAGATCAGTGTTGTCAGATATAATAATCCATGTACATCCTTGCTGCACTTTGAGATGAAGTATTTTGGGTTGAGTGAAGGAGGTCATTCTTTTTAACCACTAAACCGATACACAGTTCTTTGACAGCCCACCTGTGCAAATGTATTTATTTTACTCCTGCTTTCATTTCCTGCTGACATGCCAGGTTTTGCATGCACACATTTCATGGCATTTGTGCTTTTTTTGCAGCTGATAGTGAGTTGTTAGCTAGTGTGATGAAAAAGTAAAGAGGCCACTTTCAAAATTGAAAATGTTTTCTGTTCCATTTTAACTGTACACCACAGTGTACATTTTTGCTTTCAAATTCTATAAGATATTTCAAAGGCATTCTAAACTACTCACCAATTTAAACTGAACTCAACTAAAAAAGCTCTCTTCTGAAATTGGAAAGCACTACAGTCACAATAGCAGACACGCTATTTATGCAGCTCATGAGGCCTTGAAAGCTTCAGCAGGAGTTTTAAGAAAACACCTACCCACAGTTGTGATAATGTGCATGCAACACACTGTTATGGCTGTTTTTCATAGAACATCTTGATTCCGAAGGCATGCCTGAGTGGAAATTCAGAAATTATGATCAAGCTGAAAACCACAGGTTTCTGTAGTAAGCAAGGTTATAATCAATATACGTCCTATTTGATGCTTTTGGAGTTACAAATCATTTGGAGTTCAATCAGTTGGAAAGCTGTTTCACACCCTTTACACAAAACGATTTTACCCGCCTAAATAAAATTTGTTTGAAAGATCAAAGACAGAATTCCCTAAAAATTAATTGTGCCCCTTATTCATTTAGACACACTGTCTGTATTGTTTTAGTGCCACTAAATTTTGAAATTATGTAAATTACTGGTACAAACCCACACCCACACCCACAAAAATATAACTTTTGCTATTCAAATGGAATATTCTCAAAGTAGTTTGTGAAAAGCCAAACATATAAGTGAACATATATGCCTAAACATGAAAATTTTAGAGAAAAGAAAGTGTAAAATGATTCTTATGTTTTGATTTCCATATATAGCTCCCAATAAAGAAAAAAAAAAACAATATTCCCTCTCATTATTTTTTTTTTCTAAACCATCAATCAGCCATTCAGATTCAGGTCACACAAGGAAAGTTTCTTCTCTTGCACTGCGCATATATACGTTGATTTCACTCATATGTGATATGTGCTCTGACAACAGTTAATAGCTGAATACATTACTAAATGATAATTGACAGTGAATATGAATAAATAAAGAAATAAAACACAAAATAGATGCAATGAAGACGATACAATTAAGTTCCAGTGAAATATCTTCATAATTCTCTATGATGCCTTTAAATTCAACATTATGTGTGTATTCTGAGTGGCAATTGATCAGGGTTGTGGGAGGTGACAGCATCTGGGTGGAACTACACAAATGAGTTTAGATTTACAATGTGCCTCTTCCATTGGTTGACATATTGGACATGTTTATGCTTAAACCCAAGTAATAATTTAAAACAGTAACATTATAGATCATAAATTCAATATTAATGTTACTTAGTGGAGAAGAGGAGGTAAATATCCTCAACTGAACAGAGATGGTCACACTTACATGTTCTGTTAAAAATAATAATAATAATAAAGAAATGAAAAGAGAAAAATACTTGATTGGTAGGAAACCAATTACAATTCAAAAGTTAAAATGTATAGACATTTTAAAAATTAAATCATTTACTATGCCTTTAAAGCTCAAGGTAACACTTGAAAATAATCCCACAAATAAAGTCACTGTCAGAAAGATCTGTTAATTTAGAAATTGAGGAGCTCCGTGGTGTAATGCCACTTTAATAGATCTATAATCTCAGCTGTGACCTCATTTAAATTGTAAAAATTCACTTTAGTGCACCTCTCTTTATCTCACACTAACCAAACTCATTTCAACTGTGTCCAATACAGGATGTAAAAATCTTTATGGCTGAACAAATCATTTTTGTTAGATAATTTCTGATAGATTCTACTACCTTAAAGGGATCACTCACCCAAAAATAAAAATTCTGTCATTAATTACTCATCCTCATGTTGTTCCAAATACGTAAGACCTTTGTTCATCTTCAGAACACAAATTAAGATTTTTTTGATGAAATCCGAGAGCTACCGTTCTGACCCCCCACAGACAACGCAACTACCACCTTCAAGGCCCAGAAAGGTATTAAGGACATTTTTAAAATAGTCCATGTGACGTCAGTGGTTCAACCATAATTTTATGAAGCTATGAGAGTATTTTTGTCCGCAAAGAAAACAAAAATAATGACTTAATTCAACAATTTCTTTTTCCCCCTGTAAATCTTCAGTCAGTGTTCACAAGAGTACCAGCTGGTGTTCTGACATAGAACCCAGATGTGCTGCATCTTGTTTGCAAGCATATGACTGCACACACTTGCATCGTGGTACTGTCGTGAATGTGCATCAAAGACTGACACAGAAGAGAAGAAATTGTTGAATAAGGTCAATATTTTTGTTTTCTTTGTACACTAAGTATTCTCGTAGCTTTGTAAAATTAAGGTTGAACCACAGATCTCACATGGACTATTTTAACAATGTCCTTACTACCTTTCTGGGCCTTGAACATAGTAGTTGCATTGCTGTCTGTGCAGGGTCAGAAAGCTCTCAGATTTCATCAAAAATATCTTATCGAAGATAAACAAAGGTCTCACGGGTTTGGAACGACATGAGGATGAGTAAAAAAACAAAAATAAGTTTAGAAATGTACAGTTGTTCAATCTGTGCCAAAGTAACTGATTTTACCTTAGGCCATGAGCTTAATCCAAAGGCCATGAGCTTTAACCGAGGTGAACGGATGAGGGCTGAGAGGCGTATTGGCACAAAAAGCCAGTGAAGCAGTCACCACGACACATTATAAACTCAGGGTTGACCCCACCGAGCAGTATTACTATAAGTGGCAATATAAATGTAAATGGGATACTTTAACTTAGAGACCGGTAAAGATGGAAAACAATTACTCAATCCCATTAAATCTGGAAATAAATAACACACAACATAGTTGCCAATATGATTAGTTCAGATTTATGGGTTCTATTATGACATTTATGCCAATGAAATGATGCACATATTGATGTGATTATTGTTTTGTATACATAATTTGATCTCCCGATTGAATTTAATTTTATTATGCACAATAATTATGAGCCTGCTTCTCCCAATATAATTGTAAGTCTTTAGAGAAGGGTCTATTGACAGTGGGTTTATAACCAACACTTTCTGTTTTCATATTATGGCTTATTGCTTTTTGATGAATTACAACACTAAAAGTTCACATAAAGTACAGTCTCAGAGAACAGAATCAACCGCAAAAGCATTTGAATGCAACCTAAAATTAAATAATTTTTTCTAAATTAAAAATTCATGAGGCACATTAAGCTTTTTATATATACTCGTGCGAGCTTCATCCAAGCAACGTTGTGTTCTGTGCACACATTTGTATCAAAACAAGTACATCAGCTTCACAAGAGGCAGAAATGAAAGATACTGTGTGCTCAAGCTAAGGGAGTCTTTTTCTGTGCTTACATTAGCTGCCTTAAGAATTAGTATTTCAAAACCTCTAAAATTTCATTTGGAAATGAATAATAGACTATTCCCTCGTGCATAAATGCTTCCTGGCGCTTTAGACTCCTTCAGAGAGCTGAATGCATGCAATTAGATTTGAAGGCGCATCATATGACATGCACCTCAAACCCGATGCTCTCCAGCAGCAGAGAGTATCTAATATTCTTGCCTTTTGAGAAATGTGAAGAAATCTCAGACACAACAGCCTGAAGATTATTTGCGAATAAACTCTAAGCTGAAAATCTAGAGAGACAATGATTAAATTATTTAACCTACATTCTGTTCAGATGGGGACTCTTCCAGAAAACACAACCTCAAATGGATTTTGTAGCTCTGCAGAGGGATGCAAAATTGCTATGCCTTTCTTTTTAAGGCTGTACAACACATTTCTCTGCATATATCAAGTTCCTCTTAGTTAAGACAATAGAGGTACTTTCTGCCAGATAGGAACTTCTTTTGGTTAATATTGAGGGGAAGCCATGAAAAGAGCTATATATCTGGTCACAGTTATTTCAGTTTTCCGTTTCAGTGCTGTGTCAGTGGGCATTTGTCTGTTCTAACTGCATGGTGGCACTGCAAAGATCAGAACTTTATATCATTGTGTGGTCAAACCTAGGCTTGATGGAGTCAGTCTGTTATGTGAATTGACATCTCTCATATGAACTGCTCTCGTAGCTGCTGAACTGAAATAATTTAACATTTTGAACTTTATAACTGATGTTATATTTCTGTTCAAAAATTTGGGATCAGTAAGATTTTTAATGTTTTTAAAGAAATCTCATAATAATAATTCATTACATTTATATAGTGCTTTTCAAGGCACTCAAAGCGCTTTACATACAAGGGGGTGGGGTCTCCTCAACCACCACTAGTGTGCAGCATCCACCTTATGCTCACCAAGGCTGAATTGATTGAATCAAAAATACAGTAAAATTGTGAAATATTACTACAATTTAAAATAATGGTTTTCTGTTTACTATACTTTAAAAATATACCAATTTATTCATGTGGTGGCAAAGCTGAATTTTCATCAGTCATTATTTCAGTTTTCAATGTTACATGATCCTTCAGAAATCAGTCTAATATGCTTATTTATTATCAATATTGGAAACAGCTGCGCTGCTTAATATTATTTTATTGGATTTTAACAGGATTCTTTGATGAATAAAAAGTTAAAAAGATCAGAATTCATTCAAAATAGAAATCTTTTGTAACAATATAAGTCTTTACTATCACTTTTTATCAACAGTAATGCTGTCAGCACACAGGCACGGAGACACAGAGGGGTAGAATGAACAAGGGTGTTTACAGAGTGATGGATAATGTCAGATGGTTACGTGAGAGTTCGTCAAGTGTCCGGGTGATCAGGTGATAGGCGAGCCAGTGCACGGGAAGGGTGAGCAGGTGCTCGGGGTAATCCAGGAAGCAGTGGAGCACAGGAGCGGTG
>JAUZSZ010000091.1:14826069-14837170 GCA_034780575.1 Labeobarbus marequensis | reverse complement strand
TGTCATAGAAGTCAGTGGGCTTGATGATAAACATCCTTTTCCCATGGCTCCCATGACGGACAACAACTGTAAAAGAACAAGGTTAAAATAGGTTTTAAAAAAAGAGCAAAAAGGAGGTCAGCAAGTCAACACACATTGCCACAGCATTACTGTCTGCAAAACACCCTTTTCATTCAACAGGAAGTCAAATATAATATAAAACTAATCTGAAGCAAGAGTAACACACAGCTGCAGCTGCAAATCCAACTGATAAGTCTGAAGTGGAAGTAAAACTGTTACATACACAATGAGGGCCAAAATACTGTGTTTGACTAACTTGGTTAATGAACTGCTTGCACATCAACACTTACAAGCAAGGGGCAGGAAACTCAAGATATATTTTGAATCAGAATCTGTTAACTAAATGACTATGTAAAAACAGTATATTTACGTATACACATAGTTTAACAGCTGTAATTTATGTGATAGCTATAGGAGGATTACAGAGGGGATTGTTGCAGAGGCCAGTTTACACTTGACATGCTAAGAAAGCAAAGCAAGGTCACTGCTAAAATAATCCTTTTCAACGGTCATATCGTTGTGCTTAGTAACAATAAATATTATTTACCTTGTTCTGAACGTGCAACAGTCCTGGAGAGCAGATTTGAGGACTGACAAGCTCGTTTCAGCGGGTTTAATCTGGCTGTAAAGGCAGCCGCCGTCCGCAGAATGCTCATGCCCACCATGACTGTTGAGGGAGTGTGTGAACAAGACCTTCCCTGATTGGCTCATCTAACACAGATGAAGCCGTGTTCTCCATTCATACTGAGGGCAAAATAAAGGTTCAAAGATGGCCCTAAAATAAAATAAAATAAAATAAAATAAATAAAATAAAATAAAATAAAATACAGCTGTTGATTTTTCACATTAAATAAGAAATATCGTAAATAAGTGAAAATATTTTCTCGGCAAACTGAACAGAAAGCTAAAGAAGAGCAAAATAAAATTAAAATAATAAAATAAAATAATAAAATAAAATATCGTAAAAATATAGTAAATAAGTGGAAATATTTTCTCGACAAATTGAACAGAGCTAAAGAAGAGCACAATAGAATAGAATAGAATAGAATAGAATAGAATAGTGGGAAGTAGACCACTTAAATAAAAAAATAGGTTAAAATGAGAACAGAAATTTTTTTGAATGTCTTGTATATTATTCACATTGTGTAATTTACACTTCAGTTTGCTGAACCACTCATAACTATTCCTTATGCTTAAAATATTAATAATAGTGCTTATAATATTAATTGGCTGAAATTCTGGGTCTAAAATTCCACAATAATAAAATCTATACATGGATACCTTTGGAAAGTCGCACCATAAATGTGTAATTGTAAAATTATGTCAAGACAATTTTAATGTGCTCTTATAACCAAAAGAAAAATATGTCAGTTTTAATAACAATCAACACTCGAAAAAATGTTCTCAAAGATACACGCAAATATTATTAATACGACTCAATTTTATGCTATTTTAAATAGCTGATTTTGTAGGGTAACGATGTATGCTGAGGTGCTGAACGTGGAAAAAAACGTTGGACTTTTAACGTGGAGAAATGTGTTGTTGTTGTTAATATATGCTACTGTCCGGCAGGGAGCGCTGCACGCTTCCGTTCATCGTTTCGTTTGACATTGTCAAGATGGCTGCGGCCGTAACGAGCCGCCTGACTGCCGCTGTCTGCAGACAATTTCAGCGTGTTGTTACACTCTCTTCACACACACAGCCTCAATATGCGACTCAAGCGTTCTCCAAATTTCATTCGTGTCAACGAAGGTGTTTTTTTCTTGCTGATTATATCTCGGGCTTAAATGTCAGTGCATCATAATAGTGTCTTAACCAGAATGAACGAAGCATGATTTAATATATCACCAATTAAGATGAACTTTTTTCCATATCTGTCGGAATTTAGACAAATGTATGACTCGTGGTGGTCCAGAAGCTCCATGAATAACCGAGGTCTCCACACATCCTGTGTCAGAAAAGGGCTGGAAGAATTCTTTGACCTGCCAGAGAACTGGGGTGAACATACAGTTAAATCAGGTACCAGCAATATTACATACCATTTCACCTGAAAAATCCCCCCCCCGTTACATAAGCTGTAGTCTTTGCCTCAAAACAAGTGAGCTCCCTATCTAGACAGCATTATATTCAGTGCCAAAATATTCTGTCAAGATAAGAAGACTGCTACGTTTTGAGATAGTCATATTAATCGACCATCTCATTACTTGATAATATTTTGTGTTAATAATGATGTTTTTTTGTTTTGTTTTTTTGTAACCTCAAAGGTGCTCCATGGACTGCCAAACAGCTTAGAGTGAAAAGTAATGAAGACTTACACAAACTTTGGTAACTGAGTAGTTTTACAGTTTGAAGACTTTCAAAGTAAAAATTCAGTAAATATTAAAATACTATTTGTATTTTGCAGGTATGTTCTTTTGAAGGAAAATAATATGTTACTCACTTTAGAACAGGAGGCAAAACGACAACGCCTTCCGATGCCTAGTCCAGAGCGCCTCAAAAAGGTATCAGATTTGTTCAAATTGAATTATTTAGTTTCCTTTGATAAAATGATATAACCTTGAAAAAATTACTATGGTGTTACTATGGTACAACGATGGTACAGTACTTTTTAAAATGCATGCTTTTATTGAGCAAAGATACATTAAATTGATTAAAAGTGACAGTGAACGTTCATTTTTACATTTATAAAAATCTACCAATAACAATATGCTGCTCTTTTGAGCTTTGTATTCATAAAAGAATCCTGAAAAAAAAAACATACCATGGTTTCCATAAATAAACTAGCAGCACAACTGTTTTCAACACTGATAATGATAAGAAATGTTTCTTAGATACCAAGTCAGCACATTAGAATGATCATATGACACCGAAGACTGGAGTAACAGCTGAGGTGGATTCAGCTTTGCCATCAAAGGAATAACTTATATTTTAAAATATAATAGAAAACAGTTGTTTTAAATTGTAATATTCCATTCAAATTATTCAATGATCAAATGTTTTTCCAGGTTTTCATAACCACTGTTCTGAAGGGACATATTGGCACAGCCTGCCAAGTTTTATCTGCTGTATTCTTGGTCTCATGATTCTCTTTTAAGGAAACGACAGCCATGAGCAGCTATAGATCCTAAAGTTTAAACACGGGGTGAATCTGCACCTGTTCTCTTCAATTTGTCAAGTGTACACAGATGAACCAATATTCCACCCTGAATTCTTCTAATAGGTTGAAAGGTCAATGAAGCGTCTTGACACAATTGTGACGGAACGTGAGGATGCTCTGCGCTTGCTGCAGACAGGACGAGAGAGAGGTACACCGGGCGAATGGCGCAGAAATGTTTTTGGCAAAACCTTCTGGTAAGCAAATCAGAGGAGTAAATGTTTTGCAGATTGTTCTCCTACACACATATATTTTGTGTAATGTAACTTATAACAAGCATGTTTGTTCATTAGGTACCGCTTCAAGGAACATCCAATCCCCTGGCACCTGAATTCCAGATACAAAAGGCGGCGATTCTTTGAACCATCACATGTTGCCCCTTACACAAGGCAAGTCTCAGATTTTACAAGTCCACCAAAAAATGTTTCCCCATCAGATTATCAACAAATGTAACTGAAAAATGTATTTTATGGAATTATATTTTAAAGATTTTATGTTCTCTCACAAAAGTTTGGCATTCTTTGCAAGCGACTGCAAAGTGTCACATGAACATAAAAGCTTTGAAATGTATTTTTTTTCCATCATGGGTCCTTAAAATAGTTATCTGCATGAGATTGATTCAACCAGCTTGATAGATGTTGACACTAACAGATGTTATTACATTATGTAAATGACTTTAATGTTTAACTGCTGTTCTGGATTTTAGGTTGAGCCTTGAAAAATACCTGAGGAGTAAGATGCGGAGAGAGAAAAGAGAAAAGAGAAACCAAAAAAGGCTTGCAGCAATGTTTTCAAAGAAGACTGCACATGCATAAAACCACTGACAAGACTTTTCTCATTTAATATTGTCTTTTGACCGGTTGTTTTTTTTTTCTTTTCATTTCTCCAGAAGTTTTGGAGATTCAAAATGTTGTACAGTCAAATAAATTCAAGCCTGTAACTGAGACCGTTTTGTACCTAGTCATTTTTACATCTCATGCCTGAACGTGTAAATTGTGATTGCAAATCATTCTCTCTTTTGAATAACTTTAATAACTGTCTGAATAGACAAGTTGAAACGTACTAATTATTAGAACAAAAATTTAAATACAAATGTGCACAATCACTACACTGAAAATTTTATCTCTTTACGTAATATGAAAGTTAGACCAGTTTAACAAAAAAAATAAAAAAGTTTTATTCCCAAAACAGCCGATCAATTGTTAAAAGCATAAACATCTGGTTTCCTGCGGTGCATTTTCTAGGAAGTGGCAAAGTGGTGAAAATTAAAAAGTTGTCAGCTGTTCTAAGCACTGATACATTTGAGGGATATAATTATCATGTTCCAAAAGACATAAGCTTGTCACTGGAATTTAAAATTATTCAGGTGGTCAGAAACATTTTTATCAGTGGATATGAAAATATTGGGTTGAAGAGTAGAAAAGAGTGCAATCATGTCAAACTGTTTAAAATATGGTTTGCACTAAAAATAACAGTAAGTGTCCTTGTTAGTTCCTGAGTCCACTAAGAAGGCTTTTTCTACTAGGTGGTGTTGTGATGTTTTATTTTTTTCGTTTCCTCTCCCTCTGAAGGCAACCAGGTGTTGATGGAACTGGTTAAGGGCACTTCCTGTCAACACACTGTTTCCCACCTTCCTCATACTCCTGCTTTGAAATCCACATTTGCTGGAAAGTCCCCTAAAAGTGACACCACAGAGTCATAATTAATATATTGTGGTGTTGTTAGACTTAAATCAAGAGGTGAACATATTGACAGTGATTTTAAAAAACTAAATATTGACACTGTGCTAATACTAAAGGCTACATCTAATAATAAACAATTGTGCAGTTAAAATCTAATCCCGTGAGAGTCCTACTGAACACTACTTACCAGAGATGCAAGGATAGAGCCCCCAATCCAGGCGCTAAATCTGCGCTCCACAGTTGTGTTGTTGGCTATCAATTTTAAACGCATGCTCTGCACAAAGGACACAAAACATTCCATATATCATAAAAAAGCAACAGATCAATATAAAGCAAACCAAAATGTGCCACTTACTGGTGGCGTCTTCTGCGAGAGCTCTCTGTTAAGTCTGTCAGTGAAGCCTTGGATGAGAGTGTTTCCTCCTGTAACTACCACACTGCCATACAGACCCTGTTTAAAAAAAAAAACTGGTAAGCATAATGTCACCCGTATTGGCATCAAAGGCATAGGACATGTACATGTAGATGTACAGCAGAGTTTTAAAATCTTACTGGTCGAATGTCTATGTCACACATGCCAACGCTGGTGGTCACAACATGGCCGACTCCCAGCATGGTGTTCCCTGACAGACCCTGTGAAAATGTTAAGTTGCCGTAAGAAAAAATAATATGAAAACATGACTTGGCCAATGTAAGAAGGATATTTCTTGCCTTAGCGTTTGAAGGGTCCAAAAGACCCTCTGGGATCTTAAGTCTTTCAGCTCCGAAATCACAGTTGTACCCATTAGGCAGCTCATAATGAACAGTGGGCATCTGGGCAGCTACTCTGCATAAGACAAATTGTGACAATGTGGCGTTTTTCTTTTTCCATTAAGATCATAAGCATTGCACATACCTAAAAGCTCAACTGATAAAGTTAATTATGATACATCAAACTTAAAATGTTATATAAACTACCTTTCAAAAGTTGGGTAAGTACAACTTAAATGGTTTTGAGAGAAATCTCTTCTCACTAAGACTTTATTTATTTGATCAAAAATACAGTAAATTCAACAATATTGTGAAATAGTTAAAATTCAGAATAATATTTTTCTATCCTAATATACATTAAAAGGCGATTTATTCATGTGGTGACAGCTAAATCTTCAGCAGCCAGTACTCCAGTCACACATGATCCTCAGAAATCATTCTAATACATGGATATTGCACTTAAGAACAGTTATGCTGCTTTATAGTTTTGAGTCAACCAACATACATGGCAGAGCGGTACAAGGCATTTAAAATGAACTTACTTCAATTTTACTACTTACATAACATTGGGCCCTAAATAAATCATCTACGAACAAAAAAATTAAAGCCCTAGTGATGAGCAAGGATGCTGAAAAAAAAAAGTTTTACAGAGGCTTGAGACTTGGAACACCTCGCTCAACACATTACACAAAATGAGGATATTAAGGGGATTAAAATTAGAGAAAATGAATATAAATTAACTTGTTAATGCAGACAATATTTTGATGTACCCAGGGCAAGCTACAGTTTCTTTACCTCAGTTTTTTTACCTCAATTCCTTACCAGTTGCTTTCATATAACTATAGTCCACCAGAAGAAAATGGTAGAAGATACCCCTTGGCATGGCAAGGGATGCATCATTATGCCAAAATGCAACTATTTCCAACAAATAAAAAATTTAAGAAAGATACAGCAAGATGGAACTTAATTACTTTTCAATTCAAGAATTGAATCCTTTAAAATTAACATGTTGCTGAGACTGTTATATCTATTTCAGTCCCTACAGATAGCAATTAACCAAAATCAACTTAATGAATGGGAAAAGATGTTATCAAGGTATATATGGCCAGGTTTAAACCTTACAGTTAGGCAAAGAAAGTGGGGGATTGTGTGTGTGTATGTTTTACTTTCTAGGCGTATATCTACCGCAAGATTGAAAAAAAAAAAAACCACATACTTGAATATACTGTTGGTGGCTACTAAAAAGACTCTCACCAGGAAATGGTTTATCACAGGAAAGTCCAACTATAAATACATGGATCGAAATTACAACGTACATTTACAAAATGGAGCGGTAACAGCATTTGTAAACCGGTAACTGGAACAATCTACATTAAAATGGTAAAAAAAATGGGTTAACTATGAAACACCCCACAGGACTGACTTTACTTTCACAAGCTAATGTTTATAATGTATAGAAAGATCACTCCTATGTACATTATTTATGTTCTGATGAATACTACTCTCAGGTTTATGGTAAACATGAATGTATGACACACACAACATTTGAAATCTAGATGTTTACCCAATATTGAATCTCAATTAAAAAAATAAATCACAAAAAATGTCTTTACTGTCACTTTTCATTAATTTACTATGCGCTTGCAGAATAAAAGTGTTGACTTCATTTTTTTTTTTTTTAAATGACCACTGACCCAAAATTTTGAATGGTACTGTATGAAAAGTAATTGAACGTACTGTTCATCATAGGGCGAATCTGACACCTGCAGCACAGAGGCCTGGAAATCTTGTATGACAGTCTGAAAAGACAGGGAGCAACAGTCATTACATAACACATGATATAAATGCACTTCAGTATGTTCCGTAACTCTCCTCTATGATTTCTAGTTTTGACCACTTACATTACACATATAGTTATGCCATGAACGGGTAACTTGAGGTAGTTTCTCTTTCTTCTTCCAACTGGCTGGAGCTCCTTCACGAACTGAATCCTTTCAAGAAAAAAACATTGACATTAATTTTTCATTGAACTTTTTATCTACTCCCCACCACCTCCAGAATATAGTTAGCATCCAAACCTCCAAACACAGATATGACGACTGAAAAGAATGAACTGGAGTACTTCTCACCTTTGATGCAATCATATACGGAGGCACTATTTCAACACCTAACTCTTGAAACAGCTCTCTGCATTGCATACTCATGAAGTCACCAGCAAGAGGAGACTTTACGATGCCTGGAAGATCATAAAACATACATTATAGAAATATCAACAACGTACATAATATATTTGAAATCATAGATAAAATAAAAAACAAAAGTATACTTATGCATAATGTACATTAATTTAAATAATATGTTGTATAAATTGTGCACAATTCAACTTCAGCATTACCATATCTATTATATTATATAAAATCATTCAGTTTTTTATTTGAATATTCAAAATATAAAAAAAAAAAAACTGTAAAAACAGTGTTTTGAATTACCTTGTTGTAGGACATAACCATCGTGCACAGGAATAGCAGTTGTGTGTGTTGATCCACTATCTAACACTAAACCTGTGGACCGTCCGTTGGCAAACCTGAAACGCTGAGTTAAGGATTTAACATTTCTTTTTTTCTATACTCTATAAAGTAATTCTAAATAAGTTGAAATCTGTCTCAACCTTTTTGCCACCCCCTTGCCAATAATGATATTTAGGCCCCATGACCTTTCCAGATGTTTGTGATTTACTGGATAAAAATATTATTAAATATATATTTATAATTTTGTTTATATTTATAAAATTTATCATATTTCTCTCTTTTAAATTTCTTCCTGGTAAATATTTTAGAGCTTAGAACAACAAGAAAAATGTATATTCATTATAAAAAAAGGCCATGGATTTTTTTTTAATTTCCATGTTTTTTTCCAGGGCTGCGTTTCCCAAAAGCATCGTAAGCTTAAGTACATCGTACACACATTGAAACCAATGGAGCTACGATCAACTTAGGCTTACGATGTATTTAAACACTTTTAAAATTATGATACCTCATATATCCAGACAGTCCTTCAAAGAAAAAAAGGGGGGTTGTGGGGGTAATTTAATATAAGAAATATCTTGATTTTATGTTGTTTTGGCTTATTTTAAATCATTTTAAGTCATCTTAAGGCCCCATGGTTAACCACTGATCTGCAAGACATTGCCTTTCACAGAGATTTGTATTGTCAAATCATTAGCCAGCAAATTAAAATAAAGGATACGCAGACAGGACAGCAGATTTACACAAGAAGAAAGCAGGAATGTTGTAATGCTCAAACATTAGCTCAGTCAGCTTCTCTCTCTTTGCTCGTGTGTTCCACTGCAAGATGAAGAAAACAAGATCGCATGGAGTCGGCTGAAGCATCCCAGCAGATGGCAAATGCATCTGCAGATTGGATTAATATCCGAAAATCAACATACCGAGGCCTCTGACATCAGGACTGGATGCAGACTGGGCTCTGATTTGAAGTGCATTTTGTAGGTGCGATCTAAAATGGCTTGGAAACTGTCCCAGTCCTCAACTTCAGAGAAAAAAGAAAAATGTGTCTGAAACTTGGTTTTTATAATGGGCTGCACAAATAATTCTGGTTCTACTGGAAATCTAATAATTCTGGTTTTACAATATGAACTCCTGTTAGTTTAGTTTATAACAGATTAGTTCTAATGTATGAAAAAAAAACATTTAAAGCTATACTAAACTTTTATTGTTTTGATGCTTTCGACCCATATAAAATAACTTACTCATTCCATTTTTGAGAGGTGACATGACCTCCATGCTTTCTCTAGGGACCCTGAGCTGGTTAGTGTTGATGTAGTAGGTGGTGCCGCTCTGCTTTCCCTTCTCTCCATCTGTCTCCATCGGTGTACTGCCATCCTCCCGGTCCAGAGTTACACCAATCACAGTAGGAAAGTCAGCCTAGAATCCACAAAGCAACTTTATGCTTAAAACATTTTTTTCAGCTTTATCACCAAAATATGGATTCATATAACCGCTCACACCTTGGGGCAATCCTCTCCTGCATATCCAGCTCTCACAGAATATGAGCCCATGTCAAAGACCAGAGCTCCAACTTCATCTGTGAAGAAAAAATAAATGTCCAAAAAGAAACAGATTAGGATACAACTAAAACACACGCGTGCGCGCGCTTACGCTATCAATAAACTCTTGTAATAAAAATGAGTCCGTTACAATACGTAAATCGTCCAGCAATCTTCGTTTTAATATTTAATAACTACGCACTTAATATTTTATTTTCATTAACTGCGCGCTCAATATTCTGCTGTATGCTTCATTCTACAAAGCATCTTAAACGTGGACTTTGAGCTCATTTTCACTAAATAAAAGTAGAAATAATCATGTCATGCTAGTTTGATGGCTAGCGAGCTCATAAACGTGGCGCACTCATTCATTTGATTCTCCCTCCAAAATCGTACTTACCTCCGCCATACACTCCGCCACTCATTTTTGCGGCTGGTCAATACTGACAGAAGACAACTGTTTGATTTCTTATTTTAAAAGTGGGGATATGAAATAAGAACCGTACGATTTGTATTTTCACTATCACAACAAAGGAAACGAATCAGACAGCTTCTTCTTTGTTGTTTTAATGGCGGTCGGCATCCAACGTTACGACGCATTACCGCCACCTACTATTCTGGAGTGTGGGCCTGAGTCAACCACCTCCTAGATAACACACACAGTAACCAACAAAAAACAAGGAGAAACAACGCCACCAGTCGGCATGGAGGATGAAATGAAACTGTGAGTGTGGAATTATATTTGAAAGTAAGGAAAAAGTGCAAAATAGTGTCAAGCCAAAAAAAGTAATGAAGTAACCAATGAGGTCGCCAATAAAGAACAACAAAGGAACAATAACGTGACGTCTATTCACATTTTTCTAAGGCACTAATGAACTGTAGCCTAACCTTTGTCCTGAAAACCATAGACATAATAAATACTATATTTAGTCAAGTTCATCCAACTTCAGCAAAGAACAAATTAAAACGTATTCTGAGTTGTGGTGACATGAAAATTCTCTTCAGAAGAACAGAGATTGACCAAATGCAGATTAAACTGAAATTGATGTCATTAGCAGGAAAAATTCAGCCTGGAACATAATTTGATCAGCTCAGTTAAGTTGACAAAAGAGAAAAGATTTGTTATGATGATGAATAGTTATGATGATATGATGAAGAAAGTATTTTGAACTTTGAAGTCTAAATGAAACTATATGGAGTAACAAGTATTATTTATTTTAAGCAGGGTAAAATTATTCTCTTTTAGTAATGTATAGTTCAAAACAATCCAAAATAATATTTATTTGTTTGTTTATTTGTTTGTTTGTTTGCTTGCTTGCTTGATTGATTGATTGATTGATTGATTGATTGATTGATTGATTGATTGATTGATTGATTGATTGATTGATTGAT
>JAUZSZ010000091.1:14738279-14749635 GCA_034780575.1 Labeobarbus marequensis | reverse complement strand
AGTAATATTGTGGAAAATAAATACAATTCATAATAACTCTATTCTATTTTTTTAAAAGTTTTTTATTCCTGTAATGGCAAAGATGAATTTTCAGCAGCCATTAATCCTGAATTCAGTGTCACATGATTCTTCAGAAATCATTGTAATATGCTGATTTGGTTCTTAAAAAGCATTTCTTATTGTTATCAATAATAACAAGTTGTGTTGCTATATTTTTGTGGAAACTGTGCTACATTTTTTCAAAATTATGCAATAGCAAGCTCAAAAGGACTGCGTTTTTTTAAATAGAATTTTGCCACATTTGAATAATTTAATGCATGCTTGCCGAATAAAAGTATTATTTTCTTTAAAAAAAATTACTGACCCCAAAGGTTTGTCCTGTACATTATCTATTTTTATATTGTTGCAGATGGTTCAGACAAATCAATGACAATTTTCGTGTTCGGGGATGCTCTTATATTCTGTACAAACCTCATGGGAAGCACAAGACAGCAGGAGAGACAGGTGTGTGAATTTTGAATCATTTTCCATAAGAACAGAGGCTGCAGCAGCATATTGTTCTACAAATAGACTTTTTATTTAGTTTGTTGAGCAGACAGTATCTCAAATGTAATATTCAGTCTATAAATATTTCCTTAATCGTATGTTTAGCCTTATTTCAGATATAGTTTATATATTATAAGAACATATTATATTGTCAGAAAGTATTTTAGCAGCATGATGTAGAGCATGTTTCTTTATTCTAGCTGAGGGGACGCTACTGAAGCTGACGCAGGGACTTAAAGATGAATCCATGGCCTACATTTACCACTGTCAGAATCACTACTTCTGTCCTGTGGGCTATGAAGCTACACCACTAAAAGCAGCCAAAGCGTACAGGTATAACGTATAGCAACTTTGGCTTTCATGTACTGCTTAATTAGTTCAAGTTAAATGGTTATGGTTGTAAGAAATTTTAAACTTTTCATTTAGTTCATTTGCACTACCAAAACTTTTAAAATTAACATTTTTAAAAGTGAACTTAAAATATGTGTATAGTGTTTTCATTTTTTAAATGTTTTTCATTAAATGTAAAGTTTTTGTGATGTGTATGTTTTTACATCACAGAATGACAAATATTTTTCAGGGCAAACATACAGTTAGCTTTTCTTTTTCTGTTTTTTAAAGAAATCATTTAGGAAGGATGCATTAAATTGATCAAACATGAGAATAGATATATTTATAATGTTACAAAATATTTCTATTTTAAACTTTCTCTTCATCAAAGAATCCAGGGAAAAATTTGTGCTTTCATAGTCAAAGCATAGTAGAATGATTTCTGAAGGATAAAACTTTGCGTCACAGGAATTTACGTTAAAATATATAAAAATAAAAAGTTGTTTAAAATTTTGTATTAATACAGTTTTTTACTATTTCACAATATTAATTTTTTACTGAATATTTTGGTCAGATTCATGCAGCCTCGGTGAAACTTATTTCACAAAGGTTAAAAAGTCTTTCTGACACCAAAATGGCCCAGAAATCTCTCTTACTGACCATGGGCCACACTTATTGTGGAGCACCAGTATCATATTATGAAACATCATGAAAATGTAAACTATTAACCTCTACCACTGTTATAAGATCCTACTCTAATCGAGAATGAAACTCATTCATTTTTTTCTTTATTTTTTACAGGGGGCCACTGGCGCTTAATGAGATGGAGCACTGGATTCTAATTGGTGAACCAAGCAGAAAACACCCTGCAATCCACTGTAAAAAGTATGGTTCATTTTAACGCATCGTAGTCCTTGGTGAAATTCTGAATAAATTATGATTCTGAATTTCTGACCTTGTTTACAATCAGGTGGGCAGATATTGTGACGGATCTGAACAGCCAAAACCCAGAATACTTAGACATTCGCCACATAGAGAGAGGCATTCAGTATCGCAAAACCAAAAAGGTAAGGAACTTCAGGACTATGGAGATGGTACTTCTACAATAACCTGAATATTATAAAGAAATATCTGTTTAGGAAAGTGTCTGAATGTACGCTGTGAAGTATAGAAGCCCTGCATCCTGATTTCTTCATAGGTTGGAGGCAATCTGCATTGCATCATGGCCTTCCAGAGAGTCAACTGGCAAAAGCTGGGACCATGGGCACTGAATTTGGAAAATCTGAGGCATGATCTCCACCATCAGGCTCCAGAACACAGAGGTCACGCTGCGCCAGAGGACGGTTCTGATGAGCGAGCGGTGAAACGTCTCGGCAGATCCCTCAGTATGGGGAACAAGTCTGAGAATGCCTGGAAGCGTTTGTCCAACACAGCAGAGTACAGGCACAGAAGCTCTCCAGACAGTGACCTAGATGAAGACATAACTGACTAAATCTAGTGTTGAACCCTCCTCCTGAAGAGCCAATAGGGTTTTTGACAGTTTTAAACAAGAATATTTACCTTCCCAGGTTGTTAGCAACAGTGGAAAGTTAGAATTGCATATCATAGATGAGGTTGCAAGCCAAATGATGGCGGTTAATGCTGTGGTAACCATAAGGATGCTGGTTTGATGCCCATAAGGAAGAAGCCATTTGTGGAGGATGCTACAAGTTTACAGCACATTCCGCAGCCCTCACTAATGTTGCATTAAATTAAGATTAGAAATACTTAACAATGACTCTCTCTCTTTAAGACGTTGAGTCACGTCCTGTAGGTCAAAATGCTGCTTTCTTGAAACATATTGTGGATAAACTAATCATTAATGTGCAATTAACTGCACTAAAGGTGTGGTCACATTTACCATTGTTCTGCACATTTTTACAGGTGAAATCCACACAATCAGGAATTTCACACAAGGGAGAAAGATTTCACCAGTTTTTGCAGTTGGTCACACCACGTGGACCAACAGAAAACTGCTTGGTTTGAAAGTGACTGCGCTTCATAGATTTCTACACTATACACAGTGGACAATTTTTGCCCGCAAAATTTATGACCGCACCTTAAGTGTACCAAGAACATGAAGTGAATATTTGATTTCCAGATCAATAGCATCATTCCATTTCAGTTATATGCTATTTGGTGGATTTATATGCTACTGATGGTAGATTGTTGGAGGATAGTATGGACTGAAAAATGACACTGTTCTTTATGAAGACTGGTTCTACTGTTGTATAAACAAACATGGCTTTATTAGTGTAAGTCTAAAAAATACAAACCAAGTCAAGGTCATCATAAAGATATCAGACTGTGTAATAATGTGACCATTTGATATTTCAGTGGATCTGATTGTGACAGTCCAATAAGATGGTGCCATCTTATTGTAAATAGCAACTTGAAGGATTACCATCACATTCTTTGTGAAACGCTGTGAGCTAAGATTGCATGATTGCTTCCATGTCATGTGAATTGTGATTTGTTTTTCCTTTAATACAGCAACATCTAACGTATAAGGTTCAAGTCATCACAAATCTCATACTCGTGAATCTAGAGTGTTATTATTTTTATTTATAAATAAAATATTTATACACCTTCTTATACATCACTGCATTATTTCAGAATAAACTAAATGATGTCATGGTGTTTGATGAGTCAGGGCTATACATGTAGTTGTTCTTTCAGCTCCGTTATATCAGCAGGACCAACACGGCAGCAGCCACCTGTTAACAGAAATCAGCTCTCCGTGAGTCAGTGCAACTGGAAAGAACAAGTCATAGTATAAGTTTACAGTAAAGCTTATTTACTGGTACAAAACAATACCAACCAATCCACAAAGCCCCTTGTTCTTTCCAGTCCAGACTTAGTTTGGCAAATGACGTATGTTTTTTAGTTTTCCATCTGGAATAGCCACAGAACAGCCACTTACACAACCAAACTATTGAGACAAATCCGTAAACAAGTACAGGGTTCTCACATGTTTTACATTTGTGATTATTGGGTTATAATGTTTTTTTTTATACATCTATAATATTTTTTTAAGGATGTTGTGCTCGCCAAGGCTGCATTTATTTGAAAAAATATTTAAAAAAATAAAAACTATAATATTGTAAACTAGTACAATTTAAAACAGCTTATAAACTAGTACAATTTAAAACAACTAGTACAATTTAATATATTTTCAAATGTATTCATTCAATTCATGCGATGGTAAAACTGAATTGTTTAACAACTATACCTCCAGTGTTCATTGTCTTTCAGAAATCATTCTAATATGCAGATTTGGTGCTCAAGAAACATTTAACAATGTTGAAAACAGTTGTATGAAATCCCTTTTATTTTTTTTGCAAATTCAGTTTTTTTTTTTCCATTTGGAAAAAATAAAAATAAAACAGAATGTGAACATATAATAAATATATATATATATATATATATATATAACAGATAGATTTAATTTGGATTTCTAATTAATTGAAATCATGAAACTTACACAATTTAACAGCAGTTTATTAAAAATAACAAAACTTTCAGTTTTAAGGCCCGATATGTTTCACTTTTTCTTCAATGAAATAGTTCAAAAGGACAGCTCTGATTTGAAATTGTATTTACTTTGCTAAATAAGAGTATTTAAAAACATCTCAAAAATATAAATAAAAGATGTAGAAAAGAGCAATTATTTAAGGTAGGGAATATTTTTGTAAAACAATCAAATATAAATGTCCATGTTTTTTTTTTTTCCATAATTTTAAAAAACAACATTTTTCAGTGGAAACAAAAATCAATGGCAAATAATTATAACTTTCTGTTGTAACTTACTGATTAACCTTACCCTGTCTTGGGGTCCCATTCTTCTCCACTGTTAGGATAGACCACCCAGCTCAAATCTGCTTTCTTGTGTGACTTGGCTGACTCTAGAAGCGGTTTCACTAACGGAGCGGGACAACAGTTCACCCCTACGGCCACCAGCTGTGAGGACTTACAAGCCACCTGAACCGCCTCAGAAAATTTCCTCCCGCTTGAAATATTATGAATGTCCTGAAACACATTAATTGCATTAATAGCAATGTCTAACTCATAAGCATAAACAGTTGCAAGTGTTTTATGAATGAAATTTGTCATTAGATATAACATATAATGCAGTGTATCAGTCACCTTACAAGAAAAGGAAAGCCAGGCTTTAGCTTCTGGAAATTCTCTGAGTACTTCCACCAATGCCTCCGCCTCTTTGAGACCTGGAATTGTCTCCATGGCAACAAGATCAGCTCCGGCTTTTACTAAGCACTGGATCTGTGGACGATGCCAGTCTTTCAACTCCTAAGACAAAAGAGAAAATATGCACTTGAAATTCTTATGTGGTGGCAGCTTGGGTGGACAGAGAGCTTCATCCTGCATTACCTCCACTGTCATCTTGTCCTCATAGGCTCCTGTGTACTCTGACCCATCATGTAAAAACGCCCCATATGGACCCACTGAACCTGCAACCACGGGCTCTCTTCTGTCTTCTGAGGGAATTATTCATTCTTTAGATTCAATTGTAGCTGGTGTCTTACATTTTTTCAGAAACTAGATAGAATTCATGATTTAGTAGAGTTAGACTTGCACACACCTGATACGGGTGAGTGAGACATGAACTCACGGACTGTCTCTTTTGCCAGTTGAACCCCTGACATTATCATCTGCTGAGCCTCCTCAGGCCGGAGACCAAGATATTTCACAAATCCCTTAATGCTGGCTTGATATGTGGCTGTTGTTATAACATCAGAACCGCTTTGAAGATATCTATTAAAACAAGTTAAATCAATCATTCATCAAATATTAAATAGTTCTTGTCATAGAATAGAAGCACACAAATGACTGATGGGATGGAGAGATTTTAGGTTAGACATTATAAAATTTAGATACATGCATGAAGGAAAATATAAATGTACATTCAAAAGAAAGTTTGGGGTCCTTAAGATGTTTTTGAATTAAGTCTCTTATGCCAACCAAGGCTGCACTTTGATGTATTTTATTATACAAAAATACAGTAACAACACTAATATTGTGAAATATTGTTAAAATCCACAATAACAGTCAGGGCCATCCCTTGGGCAGTGCAACTGGTACGGTTGCACTGGGCCCAACAGCGAACGGACCTAGGGGAACCTGCCCCAAACCACCCAACCCCCAGAACAAGATTGTGAACGGACCGAGGGGGCCCCGCTCCCTACCTCGCACCAGGCCCCGCATCAACTAAGGATGGCCCTTTTTTTTTTTTTAATTTCCCCCTGTGATGGTAAAGCTGAATTTTCAGCATCCATTACTCCAGTCTTTTTTCAGATATATAAATATATATATATATATATATATATTTATATTTGTCCAGAATTCTTCAATGAAAAGAAAACATTTATTTGAAATAGTATGGTGACGCATTGCTGCCAAACATTTTATTTTTTCCAGTCAACTATGTTGTAATAATGAGATGTTATGTAATTTCAACGACATCTTTTCTTGTTATGTTTATGTCATTATCACGATATTGACTGGATAAAAATATGTGTGGCAGTAGTGCGTCACGTCCGTAAAATAGAATTGTTTTGTCTTGAATAATTTTGTAATTCAGATGTCTTTACTGCATTACATTTAACACTTTTTAGCCATTTATTGTTTTTCACTTAAATATTCCTGTGGCCTGCAAATCCACTATTCAAATATTTAATCTAATTAATTACATAATATATCGATTAATTAATCTAAGAATTGTTGTGCCTCTGTGAGCAGCACCATAGACATATTTATTATTAACTTCTTTTATGTTCCAAAGTTTTTGTTGGGCCGTTGTAACCTAAACGTTTATGTGTAATAAATTTAATGTTGAATCAAATAAAATATTTATTTCTAAAGCTATTATTTATAATGTCTACTTAATAATTTCTCATTATAACACAAAAATAGCATTAAATAATCTTTTGGGGTATTTTCATAGCCAATATAATTTGCGATTAATTAATCGACACATGTATTTAATTAGATTAAATATTTTAATCGACTGACAGCCCTAATATATATATATATATATATATAGCATTTGTTTTTTCAAAATAAATCAAAAACAATTAAATAAACCACTGTATGTATAATTAATATAGACCAAAAATATTTGTTCACAAATATTTTACATCAAGTATGCCATGTCACACTTCAAGCACTGCTTGACAACACACAGAACATAATAAAGCCTGTAATTACCTGTAATGTACGTCCTTAATGGCCTGTGGGTTTGTATGCAAAATTCTTGCACTCCATAGTGGATCTCCCTGCAAAAACAATATATGCGTGTTTAAACTTGTGATTGTTGATAATAAGTGTGTATATTAGTACCAACCTGTAATTGAAATCCACTAGCTTCAAGTTCTGTTGCTAGACCTCCGTCTAAAATGAATGGACTGGGATCCATTTTGACTGCTGTGGTTCGTGGAAATACCTTTCAATTTTAAACCTCAACTAAACATTTAATCACTTTTGAAATACAGCAAAAGACCTTTGTCTTACATTGTCACAGATTTGCAACTTTTTAAGTTAAACCTCAATTTAGAAGGATGTTAAATTGTAGCCAGCAGCTTAATAGCCCTGGTAAGAAGCTCTGCATAAAACCGAAGCTAAACTAGCGTCAAAGTCCACACCATAACAAACCCATGTGCGGGTGGCAGTTGGCGGTAAAGGTCAGAAACTACTACTTCCGGGTTACAATAAGACTCATCTAAGCAAACTGTTAGCGCCTTCAACGTCTATTTACTCACCAGACTTTAAAATCGAAATTAGCTGAATATAAAAACACCACGCAATATAGTTACGAGTTCACAGGAGGTATGGTTTATTATTTTATTCGTCGGTAGCCCGTTTGATGTTGTTGCTATGGTGATGGGACTTAACAGCGAGGCTAAAGGAAGACAATCAACCGTCTGTTAAACAACAATCAACAAATATTATCATTCCTTTAAAGAATTCAGACATGGTAAGTGGGAGAGTATATTTTCCATTATTTATATATGAGTAATAAAGGACTCAACTCATATGATCATGAATGTTTGTTGTGGTTTTAGCGGAAGTCGTTTGCTTTAACAATATAAGTTTTTCCAATGAAAGAAACTCAAGTCACATAAACCAGTGAGATTAAATGTGTTGTCTGCACTAACGTTAAATATAAAATACCATAAGTACATTCTCATGTAAACATCTCATGTAAACTGTAGTAAAGCGATGCATTAAGTCATAGCAAGTGAAGAAGCAAGTAAACACGCATCTAGGCTATTTAAATCCTAGTTAAATGAAGATAATTCATAATAATTTACAAAGCAAAACAGTTTTGCAACGGCATAATTTGTAAACTAAAAGCTCTTGACGTACTGAATGCTCTCATTTGATCTGCCACTAGATGTCAGCATTGGCCTCCTTGAGTTTCTTCGAGAACCAAAAAGTTTTTAAAAGAATGTAGTTTTGGCAGGTTTCAGTAAGCTGCTTAACTGTCTGGCTTGAGGCTCTACAACATCATATTGAAGATGGAGGATGCCATTGTCCTCTGAAATTACAGATCCAGTTCAGTCAGAAGCTTTAATGCCGTTAAGTGGAATGATATGCTTTTTTAGTGTCATTTGCTCAACAATCTAAACCTTGTTATTCTTTGGGTAACAGGATACTTTCACCTTCATCTACTTGCTCTGTTGTGCTCCTACACTATGTTTATTTTCCAATTCACATTCTGTCTCCTTAAGTAGTGTACATTGATCCATCTCCATGCAGACAGCATGAAATGTTTGCAGTGATAGCATAGGGCAACAGCAGGTGTCTGAGAAAGTCTCAGCTTCCAAGAAGGGCTCTGAGAGGAAAGCCCTATTTTTCAGAGTGTTAGAGGTGGCAGATAAGCCCAGCTATTTCCAGTTCCATCTGGCCAGGATCATTAACCAGGAGTCTGTGATTTTGTTGTGCTGGAATGTTCATTTAGAGCCCCGCACCCCCTCAAAGCGCCCTGATTCCTGATTTTATTCCATTCAGTTAAAAAAAGGGTTTTCATGATGCTTTCACTTAAGAACAACAGATAGGCAGCACTTTGCGATGCTAATATTGGAGAAAAAGCCTTCCACATTTCTTCTTATATGTACAGATGTCCTCAGGTAACTTTGGCCCCAGGCAGAATGTGGAAATATAGCCCCTACGTGCTGTAGGGGGTGACTACTCTACTCTTTCAGACTGGAAAATTGCCACCAAACATCACAGTTGATCATGAAAAAGTAGGCTAGTGTTTTAATATATCAGTTGTTTCTGTCATATTCTAGTTATAAAGATGCACTGCACCGCAGAATGCTCAGCATTTTTGTCTTGTTTTCCACGACAAATATCTAAATATTAAATCAAGATACATTTACTTGAAAAGCAAATTCAGTTGAGATTAAATCTTGTTTTCTGAAAAAATATCTGTCAGTGGGGTAAGAAAATAAACTTAATTCAGAGGAAAAACAAGATTATTTTTCTTACACATTGCTATACTTTCTTGTTTTAAGCATAAACTTGGATACATTTTTCAGTAAAAAAGTCTATTTTTTAATAGTCTATTTTTTATTACTACTTTTTGGAAAAAGTCACGTCACATAACATTTAATGCATGAGATATTTTTAAATGCATCATTGCTTTTCCATGCATTTTTCCAAACAACATTTTTCAAAACAAAGAAAATGGGGAAAAAAGGAAAGTCATTTTCCTTCAAGTAAATGTATCTTGACTTAAAATAAATTTTCAGTATTAGAAAACTAAAGACAAACATTCTAAGTAAGATAATGAAGATTTTCAGTATTTAAATTATGTACTGTTTAGTGCTGTGGGGAAAAAATGTTTCCACAGTCTTCACATTTATTTTTACCTCTTGCTGACTGGTATAAGGCCTCATATGAGAGGTGAGAGGAACTTTTAGTTTTACTTTTAGTTTTGGCACAAAACTTCACTGTGGAAATCCTAATGTGACCCTAATAGAGACTCCAGCTATGATTTATGGCTTTTCAGACCTGTGCTTCAGCATATTTGTACAAAGAAGGCTGTCCATTGTCAATATTATCTCTGTCCCAGCTGACTGAAGGGTAAAAATAGCTCTTGTTTGGGGGAAGAGGCCCTGTTAGATTCAAGATAGCTCAATTACATTAAAGGGATTCTCACTGAGTCTGTACGGTATGATGAATGAGAAAGCATTTGTGTTATGTTGCAGATGCACTAATGATCTGTTATTAAATTAGTTAGGATAATGTGATACCATGTTTGGGCTCAGTGTTGACATGTTGCCTCTATGAATTAACGAGCATGTGGCCTAGAGGATGGATGGCATAGGCTTAGTGTCTAGGAATGCAACATTAAAGCACTGCAACTCTAATATATGCTGATGATGATTATCTACCAGTTTATTAATGAATCTTATGAGTTACTGTTGTAGGCCTGCTTATTTGCTTTACTTTTGATATCCACTGATCAGCAGAAAATGAGCAGATCATTTCTCATCACTATGCTGCTCATGGCCACAGCTATATGGCCCTGAATCACAGCCTGTGCTAAGAATTTCACCCACAAGGTGGCTCTCTGCGGGGAAAAAAACAATATGCTTGCTCTCCATGTTTTGTTCAAGGGCACCTCTGAGCTGGTGTCAAGGTGAAATTAGCCACTTAATAGTAAACCAACAGTAACACTTAGAGATTTATATGCAGTCTATTTGAACAACTTTGTTGTCAACAAGCGCTGTATTGAATACTTATGGAATCTTGGCAGTGACTAATACTCATTTTTATGAAAATGGTAGTATCTTGAGGCTCCTGCTTTAGAGAAATTTGAACATGTTTTTAAGGGTTGCAGTATAACATTTTTGTCTATACCAGTTCTCACTAACACTTGTCCACACAGTATGATTCTATATATTTTATAATATTGTATTGACTAAATTCATATAGGTTTAGTCACCATAGGTGTCTTCCTAATTCGCATGTGCTATTCTATGCCATTTTGTACTATAAATAGTGCAAGTAGTGTGCAAATTCAAACAATGTGAAGTGTGCTTTAAATTTGTTGTTCTTGTTTGTTTTGTTGGCAAAAATGGCTGGATATTAAAAAAATCCATTAATTCATTAATATGGAAGAGAGCTTTCATTGCATGTCACTTTTTCACTTTATGCAGGGTTAGGACATTTCCAAAACAACATTCCTGGTTTGCCCCTCTAATGACAACTCTATGAATTTTAAATATTTTCTGTAGTCTATTGTTGTATTGATAGTTTCTATATTTGTTCAGCCCTAATGTTTGCACAAGTTTCAGGAGCAGTAGCTCCAGCAGCTGGATAATGGCTCCCCGTTTGCAGCGAAGCTCCCCAGGGGATCAAAGGGCTGATTGAAGGTCTGAACCTCTGACTCAGAATGTTAGTAGACCCAGCTGCC
>JAUZSZ010000091.1:14619487-14636622 GCA_034780575.1 Labeobarbus marequensis | reverse complement strand
CCTCCCCCCTTCCTCTGCTCACCTCCTTACTCCATTGTTCTTTGTGTCCAGTCACAAGACAAGTCAGTAGTACAGGAGAGGTGAAAGCCAGAATCCTGCCTGATAATGTCTCATTTCCAAGCTGTCATCAAGTTTTCATTGCCTCACGCTCATACCTGTACAACAACGCAAAGATACATGCTGAGTACACAAGAACACACCACACAGTGACCTTTACATTTAAAGGTCAAATTTTACATTTACAGAAGAATCAGTGTTTCTGATCTTTACCCTTGTTATTTTCCTCCTTACAGGGCTCATTTTTTCTTTCAGTCACTCAAAATGTTGTATTTTTGATCACATCAGTGAACTAAGACCTTGACAAGGTTCAATGACTTTAATAAACGTTCTGTACTCCAAGGTGCGTGTTCACGAGAATAGGCAGAGCTACAGGTGAAAGAACCATTTCTGAGAAATCTGTCCACATTTTTTTTTCATCATTCCTAGTAGGGATACACAAGGAGTCTCCAAGAATTGTGTTCTCAGGGTTATTTTCCTTGAACAGCATATTTGAATTTTATTGCAGCCTATTTACAATGTTTTAAAGGGAACAGAACACACAAAGTATGCTGATTTCAGCCTCTGATAGAGCTTTGCATATCAATAGCTTGTTTCCAAATGAGTGGTTTGTGAATGTTTTATTCACCATCACATCTATCTAAGAACAGTCAGCATTAGGTCACATCTGTTGTGGTCCTTCGGGAAATAGCATGCTGGTGCATTCTGGGAAACACAGAGGCCCCTAGTTATAAGATGAACCAGTACCGCCTGTTTGCTCTCAGTGTGATTTGAGAGTCAGCTGATAAAGGGCTTATTATTAGGGGCCGCATTGTGTAGTGACTGCATGGTTGCTAGATTGAAGTGCATGAATCATAGATTTACAGCCTGTGATGGCACAACCAAATGAGATGCTGTGATGGGCCCCAAATTAATCTTTATTATCCCAGGTATTTTGTTGCCACTGAACAGAATTACTGAAGAAGATGGTGGGTATTTGAGGCTCAAGAAACATTTCTTATATTTTTATGTAAGCCATGATACATTTTCCCCGGAATTCTTTGATGAATATAAAGTTCAATAGAACAGCATTTATTTTCTTTTGTAACATTATCTTTTGTAACATTATAAATGCCCTATCACTTTTGATCAATGCATCCTTGCTGAATAAAAGTATTTTATAAATAAATTCTTTAAAAATAAGTATAAATTCTTTAAAAAAAAAGAAAAAAGAAAAGAGAAAAAACATACTGACCTCAAACTCTTGAGTAAGAATAATATTCAATTTATGTTGTATTTGCTCTTATTTCATTTTTTTTTTTTTTTCTGTTTGTGGACTCCAGTTTGAAAACACCTGTATATTAGACGTGAGAGACAGTGAGGTCAATGGAAAGAGTGGCAGTACTTTGATCCTGCAACACTCCACTCCCAAGGCATGGGAGTCCATGACTGGTTTGCGTAATGGAGAAGGGGGGTCCGGGGGAATTTCAGGGTGTTTCTAATCCTATGCTTTGGCTATGAGCCCATGGAAAGACAGCATCTTCATTTTCCCAGCAAGGTCTTAAACTAAACTCATCCCTGTTCTCTTACCAACTCTCCCTGTTTCCCAAAGCAACATAAATTATTCCTGACCAAACCACCAACAATAGATCCCATTAATAGACGCCATGTGTCTGTGTTAGTTCTATTATATACATCTTTAGTTTTATTCTATACGTTTTAGGTTACACATGAGCAGATTTTTAAAGCACAGATCAAAAACTAGTTATTTGTCTTAATGATTAGTTCGTGATTAGTCACTTGTATAGGTTAAATATCATAAACACGGTTTCAGGAGGTCTTGCTGGTCTTTCAAGGTTACTTACAGGCTCGTAAACTCCTGGTGCCTCTGGGATTTTTCCAGCAGTACAGAAAGTTACCTTGTAGCATACGTTGTCCTCTCCTGGATACAGTTTGAACAGGGCGCTTCATCCGCGAGTTGGAGATTCCATTATTTTTAATACTTAAAACCTCTTTTGCACTCTTATTTCACCCTTTAAATGTAGGTTAGTCTGAGAGAGACAGAGGATGTTACTTTCTATCACTTTAGTGAAGCAGCTTTCTGCATTGTCAGCATGAAATATTTGAGGAAGTATTTTTCCTATTCAGTTTCAAGTTTTGACATATCTAGGCAGCTGTATACTTAAAAAGCCCACCTTTTATTGTGGAAGACACTTATGTAAGACACATATTCAAGCAAACTTAAACTGCTACTGTTTTTAATGACACAATAGTCCATGTCGTACTCTTCCATTTTCTCCTTGTCTGTCCAGAGAGAATACATGCATGTCTTTTAAATAGGTTCTCTGATTACAGAGAGAGAAATCTAAGCAGATGCTCTCTCTCTCTCCCAGGTGACCCCTGATGGAAAACTATGTCTACTCAGCCAGACATACTCAGCCTTATGATCCCATAGGAAAGAAATGTGACGAAATGAGATCTCTTTAGTAGCAATGAGAAATAAGTGAGACTTTTGCTTCAAGGTAATCTCACATGTGTCTCCTAGATTCTTTTGTGTCTTTTTATTTCTAAGGAATCTGAGACGAAGTTGATAGTTAGTGGATAGTTCACAAAAAAATTGTCGTTATCATGTCATTCAAAACCATGACTTTTTTTTTTCCGGCTGAAAACAACAGAAGATATTTCGAAATAGCATTCAATCCCATTGACTTTCACCGTATAGAAAAACACTCTTTTGAGAAGAAAGAAAATCATACAGGTTTGGAATGACATAAGGATGAGAGTTTTGATTTTTGGGTAAACTATCCCTTTAAATGAAACTGAACTCCATTCAGTCTCCCAAGTTATGAAAGAGCAACTTCTAAGCAATAACATTGTCATCTGTTGTGGCACAGATTTGGTTTTCCCTTTCTTTGTTTATCCTTCACTCCCCTTCTTCTTCTACATTGTCCTTTATCCAGGATTCCAGGCATGTTGCTTTATCTCTACCTCATCCCTTATCTAAATCCATTCATTCATCCCTGTCAGTGCTCAGTCTTTAACTTGTGTTCAGTGCAGCTCATATGCCTGTATTTGGCTAGCTGAAGCTGTGTTGAAGCTGAGGAAATATAAAAGACTGAGCCTGATCCCAGCAAACCAGTTCATTCCAGTGAAAGGAAGTGTTAGTCACATACCCGGTATTTATAGCAAGCCACTTCACTTGACAAACAAACAAAAAGTGTTCTGGCTTTGGCTAATTTAAAGGTAAAGTGTATAATTTCTACGCCACTACCATTGCAAAAAGGTATTACAAAAACAATGGGTCTTTTTAAACAGTTTTCGGAAAGCTGGGATAGGAGAAAGTATTTTATCATAAAAAAATGGTACACTTGACCCATTAACATTGCTACATTATTACCCACAGTGCATCAGTAGGGTATGATGCTCTAGCTGTCCAGCGAAAGAACATGAGTGTTTCCCTTACAGACAATAAGCACAAGTATTACATTACAAAATGATAATAACATATCATGATACAAAAACATGTGGTCATACATGATCTTAGATAGATCTTAGACAAAATAATCATTACTGCTATTATTATCATCATAATCAATATAATTATTTAATTATCAATAATAATAATAATAATAATAATAATAATAATAAATAAATAAATAAATATCATGCATTTCTTTTGAATTATTTTGATGAAAAAAAATCACTTTCCATAGCACCATAATTGGGTGTGAGAAAGACAGACAAACATTTTCCCAGCGCAATTATTGCCAATTATTGTTAATTTGGAGCCAGAGTGACAAAGCAGCCTCTGTTTTCAAGAGAACATGAAATACTTTCCACTACACCTAACTGCTGTGAATTGGCCTTGGGTATTTTTTTCCACAGTGTAAGTCACATTTTTCTATACATATATGTGCCTGTGAATAAGGAAAGGCTGGTGTAAATAGTCATAAATCTCAGACATATAAGTAAATACATGTAGTATTAACATACTGAATCCCTGAATCCATTTATATAGTGTGTGACATTGTATGTTTACATTATACTGTATATGTCACCCTTGTGACTTCCAGGTGCCATCACACTGACAAGTGCTGACACAAATGAGCTGCTCTCTTCCTGCTGTCTTCCTTTTTCTGCCTTCCATCTTTTATGTTTGAGGTGATATTTAGGAGTCAGTCATTTATAATGTACTTCTGTTCTTTTTCTTCAGACTTCTCTCTGCTCTGTATCTGCACTCCAGGTTTGACTGTTTATATCAGTGCAGTGGTACTATAAATCCACAGCAAATATATTTTATATTTCATATTACTGGAATGACCTTTCAAGGTCCATAACATCAGAGTTTTACCCTATTTTTCAAATAAAGCATAATAAAACATGTAGAACATGCATATTTAATAAAGGTGCACAGGAGGCTGGTGGTGATAGATTAGTCTTGTCTCATTTTCCAGTGCCAAGGTAATATTTCATACGCAGAGCACAAAATGCACTACAAAAATATATGTTGAGCTATGGGGTGTTCTAGGTAGTTAATGTGTTCCCATGTTGTTTCGTGGGCATTCTAGCAAGCTAAATAGATAGGTAGATAGATAGATAATGTTATTTTCATCATTTTATTTTTATTTACTGTTACATGATTCATGTGAAATGTACATGTGTGTGTATTTCAGTCATGACTTTATCAGTTCAGCAGATCAGAAGTGTGCAGGGGACTAAATGGGTCTTAGTGGAAGGAATGTATCAGTGATAAGGACAATCGAACGGGCTGTGGACAAACCGATGCTGCTAACAAGCCTTTACAGAGGAGTAGGTGATGAGTCACTGCTACAGAGGTGCTGGCTTTTCAGTTATCTCTGTCAGACTGTGTTCCAGCATGAGGAATAAAACACTCTCACAATCAATGTCAAGGGAAGTTAGAGCTTCGATCAATGCAACCACCTGTAAGGGTATTACACAGATGAAAAATATTCAAATTTTGGTAGTGTCTATTTACATCAAATGCAAATACCCAAACGTATCCACTACTGCTAAGACTATTTATGCAGATTACAAATAACATGTTACTTTTATTTACATTTTACCTGCGTACCATCTATAACTTTAGTGTAAACTAGACGCTGTATGTTGCTGTTTACATCTAGTACAAACAGTATTTACCCTGTAAACAGAATTTACCTTCAACGCTTTAAGTTTATCTACATTAATTGTGTACATAGAAAACCTAAAGCAGCTCAGATAACACTTGAGATAAAGAAAACAAACAAATGTTACTGAAAATAAATAAATTTCTCATTTAATTCATCAAGTAACCTATGTAGGTCAGATCACTACAAATAAATTACAAATTTTGCCCATTACTATAGAGAGTGATAAATAAATAAATAAATAAATAAATAAATAAATAAATATTGATGTGATTAAAATAAAAAAAATTGATGATAAATAAATCTGTGTGTTTTTTTTTTAATGTACACTTTATAATTTGTTATGGAGTAAATTACACCATTATTTATTTATTTGTTTGTTTATTTAGAAATGGGTTTATTTAGATAGGGACTGTACATAAATCATGATTCTAGCCAGAAGAAGGTGAAAAATATGCAATGTACATAGAGAGTATAGCATATGCTATTTTGCATCTTGAGTCCCTAGAAAGACTTTTCTTGCAATAAAAAACTAAATAAATAACAACAACAATAATAGACTGATTACCTATTTTAGGGTTTGGGGAACTATTTTACTGGCGACATATAATTAGAAAATTAATGAAATTAATTAAAATTTGTTAAACATGCGTACAGCTCTGATTTATTTTAAACCAGTGCTCAACCATCATTAAAAAAACACTTTATGTCATGTTCTTCTTTTATTTCAGTTGGTAACATGTTCCAGAGTAGGGAGCCCTTTACAGAACAGGCTTAAATAATTTAGGATTAAAACATAATTAAAGTATATCTTAAGTATATTCTAATTTTCAAACAATCCTTTTTCCCAGCACTTAATTTTTTTTAAAAATTTTTTTATATTTTTTATAACAGTTCAGCAACAAATGACAACAATTCTAATATGAGGTCACAAAATAAGAAACTTTTAAAAACAATAAAAATTCTAAACTTTTTCAAATGTATGTAACTGCCCTAATATTATATAGCACTTTTTTGTCCTGGTATTATTATTTTTTATTTATTTTCCATATTTATGTTTATTTTCATTTTATATTTTGTTATTGTAATTCTGTCTTACATGCTTTAAACAGTACGACATTGCCTTATATCTGTCTTGTACTTATATGTGACGGAACTAAATAATAAAACAACAACAACAAACAGGGAAAACAAAACAAAAACAGATGACAAGAAATGCCTACGCTTAATATTGCTGGTAAACAGCGCTCTCTGCTGTTAACGTGACTGCCCTACACGTGAAGTGCTAGTCGCCGCTTCCGCCATTTCAAACGCAACATCCGGTTGTGCAGCAGCCATTTTGTCTGTTCAGGCAAGTCCACCCCACACGGTCAAGAACTGACGTTCCCCCTTGGAAAACATTTCAGAAATATCACACTCGATACTTTTCCGTGTCATCTATGGAAGTGGAAACGGGCTGAAAAAATACCTTGTTGAATTCTACGCTCGAGAATAGCTCTCGCTGGCTGATGTGTCTCGTTTCTGTTGCGTGAGCTTCATTAATCGGGGTTATGTCGAGCGAGGAGAGTTACTTAGCCATCCAGCGCTACTTGACTGATGAACGTGAGCCTTACGCACCGGGCACGCACGGCAACACCAAGAGAAAGATCCGGAAAGCAGCTGCTTGTTACATAGTGCGCAATGGGATTCTTTATTATCAGAGGCGGCAGAAAGGCCTGGATGAATTCACGGAGCTGGAAGTGGTGCTGCAGGCCGAGAGACGGAAGGAACTCATCACGGAGGCGCACATCACGTCCGGAGGGGAACACCTCAACCAGCAGCAAACATGGGAAATCATCTCCCAGAAATACTGGTGGAGAGGTACACTAATCGCTAATCACTAATGTAATGACAGCAGAGCTTTCCAGCTGTGCGGCCGCTGGAATCGCTTAAATGTTTCTTGTCTTTAGGTTAAATGTCAAGCAGGTGACAAGTAAGGAAGCTCTCCATAGATAATATCTATACGTTAGGTCTATATATAACTTTACGTGTCTATCAGTCTATATGATGCTCTCTGTATATATAAATTAATATATAGTAAGACATGAACACATAGGCTTTTGTATTTTATGCAGCTTCCAACCTTCTTAGAATAGATTCGTACAACTTTTGTATAGTCTCCAGATGAATGTTGTTTATAGTATCATCTGCCAGTTGCTTGTTGGAGGAAGAAATCGAATTCTCTCCAAAACTGTCCAAAGTGGTTTGATAATATTTAAGTCAGGAGATTTTATGATTGTGACACCAGAGTTTTTGCAATTTATCATTGGTGTCTGTGATTAAGGTTGTGGCAATTATAGCTCATGGGTGTTCTCTGTGATCGGATTTTGAGGAAACAGGGTCTTCAAGGTGATTATTGAGCGTTTCTGTCACTTTTACTGCAGTAGTTCTCATTGCACTCACGGATGGTTCTACTACCCACTGCTGAACACAACTTATACTACACTGATACAACTAAAAGATTCAATAATTGTGGTATGTGTTTATGTGTGTGTGGCAGACTATGCAAGCAGTACACAAAGGGGATCATCATACTCTGAATGGCTTTTTATTGCCCAAGTGTAATTGGGAATGAAACTTAACACTGTAGTTTCTGAGACAGAACAGGCAATATTATATTTAAGGATTTTGAGACAACATCTGTTATCATAAGTAGCCTAAACCTAATCATCTTATGACAGGAGTGCTGAAGCAGGTGAAGGACTGCATCAGAGAGTGCAGTTACTGCCAAAGCAAGCAGGAGAAGGGGAGAGGAAATGCTGAAGATGCCACCAAACAAGCAGCTGTCCGACAAGCGAGACGAAAGACCTCTGTATGTGCCAGCGAGGAAGAGGACGATGAGGCAAATGATGATTTGGATTCGGAGCAGTCTAGTGCAGTTGATAAACACGAATTGGTGTTTGTAAGTATAGTATACCATTTGTGTCACTGAATTAAAAATAGTTTCCTGATATTTTGAATTTAATTGACATTATTCCAAGTACAATAGCATCTTGATATTAAAAGATGAGGATATTAACTTTCAATTGTGTTGATACAGTAAATATTAGTTGTTCTGAATTACAATTAATATATAATATTTTATGTCTTAATGTATCTATGCACATTATAATGATATTATATTTCTCCTTTATGTATTCTTATAGGTGGACAGTAAGGGAATTGTCAAGCAGTTCTTACCAAAGCATGGACAGACTATGCTGGACAAGTTGAACCAGCAGAGAATGAATAATGAGTTCTGTGATATCACCCTGCTTATTGAGGGTGAGGAGCATCGCGCACATAAAGCTGTCCTGGCCTCCTGCAGTGATTATTTCTACGAGCTCTTTGTGGAAAAGGGTGCTATGTCCAGTCATGAAGCTGTCGTTGACCTCTCTGGTGAGAAGAATGCACCATGCTGTTGATTGAAATTATGAAATAAACTAAAAGACAAATCTGTTTAAGGATTTATGTTTAATTAGATGAAGTATTTAATGGTAGAGTTCACCCAAAATGTATTTATTTTTCTCACCCTCACGTTGTTCCAGAGCTGTATGACTTACTTTCTTCTTCTGCTTTGGAACATAAAAGAAAAGAAATTACAAAAAAAAGTACTTCCGTACAATGAAAGATAGTGGTACCTAAAGTGTTCGGATTAGTGCTCTCAAACAAGTAGTTGCATCCAAAGTAAAGGTTTTAGTTTACATGGTATATGTGTGTGTATTGTGTACATTTATTATGTTTATATAAATATACACCCATGCATGTATATATTTAAGAAAAGTGTTATGTTTATATAATATATTTATATATAATGTAATTTATATAAATATATACTTGCACATATTTTCAAAATATATACTATATGTTTGTGTATTTATATATACATAATAAATATACACAGTACTACACACAGATATATTATGAAAATGAAATTATTAATCATTTGACAGCACTAGTGTAGATACCAACATTTAAAAAAAAAAAAATAAAATATGTTCGATAAAGAAAGTCATTACAGTTATGAAACATCATGAGGTTGAAAAAATTATAACAGAATTTTCATTTGTGGGGGAACTTTGCCTATATATAAATAAATATATAAAAATATATAATCTCTGTTCCAAATTCCAGTGAGCTACATCACAGTTCTGTTTCCATAAACAGCATCCAAATCAAAATATGGCCTCACAGTGGCTAATCTGAAACAGTATTCATGGGAAGCAACTCTATTAACACTTTGAAAACAATTAATTTAATATGCATAAAATATATTGCACATATAATATTTTGGTGAGATGGTTATTATAGTTCTTTTTAATACTACTGTTCTTTTTAACAATTTTATTCAGCTTCATCTGCCATCTTGGATTAAACTTTTTACTGAGCAAATTGCAATGCATTCTGGATGAAGAACTCACATCTTGACTTTGGGAGCATACCTGTGATGGCAATATATTGGTCGACCATTGTTAGGAAAAGCCGTTAAGTTTTCCTGTTTGGTTGATAAGTGGCAGAAGCAGGACTTTTATTTTGACGGCGCCTGAACGCAGACACACAGTAGCACCCATGTCTTCATTAGTTTGTCTTTTAAAAGACAATTTATGTCATTTAAATAAGTGTATTAAGTATTTAATTTCACAACCTTGCAGATAATGGCAAATCCAGCTGTTAAATCTTCAGATGACTCCCTACTTCCTTTTATTCTTGTTTTAAATTATTTATTTGTGAAAAATAATAGGATAACAAAATAAAGTTGCTGTCTAAAGTAAAAATGTTTATTTTACAGACTGGCAATGGCCATAAAAAAAGCTACATTAGTCAATCTCTAATGTGTAAAATGTTGCCTATATAGAAATGCACCCTAGCTAGTTTGTAATTAGTATGAGAAGATTAACTGTTTAATTTATTGGGGTGTTATTTGAGAATATTCTATGTATTTGAATTACCATTGGTTCTTTTTTGTTGTTTTACCCGCCAGGCTTCAGCAAGGCCAGTTTTCTGCCATTACTGGATTTTGCCTACACCTCCAATCTGACCTTCAACTTTTGCGTGATGGCAGAGGTCGCCACACTGGCACGGCACTTACTGATGGCGGAAGTGCTTCAGATCTGTGAGTCTGTGCATAAGAAAGTGGAAGAGCAGAAGTTGATGGTCTACCAGAGAGGAGATATTCACACTGTGGTATCCAGCCAACCTGCGCCCCCTCAGCCAATCACACCCACCGCTTCCGAAACCTATGTAGTGACTATGCAGAGTGAAGGCACACCCGGAGAAGGGCAGTCCCTGGCTGTAATCACAAGTGAAATCGGAACGGCTGAATCGCTGGCGTTGCTTGCTGGTGCGACTGTAGATGGCGAAACGATGACTGTAGTCACTCATAGCGGACAGGCTGGCTCAGCTGAGTCTCTTGCCATGGTGGCCCACAGCGGCCAGGCAGAGGAGGGCGAGACCATGACTCTGGTCACTCACTCTGGCCAGGCAGGTTCAGGTGAGTCCCTGGCTGTAGTACAGGCCTGTTGGTCTGTTGAGGAGCCACAGGTTGGTGACACACCTATCGAAGAGAGCATGCAGACCGGAGCCTTTCTCATTAGTGTGGATCCTGGCAAAACAGATGCTTCTGATATTGTGCATTTAGCTGCAGCAGCGCCTCCTGCTGTGCAGGATGAGCCCCAGGTTGCTGAACCAGCACGTCAACTCGAGCCTGCAGCAGCGCCACAGCCAGCTCCTGCACCAGTGAAAAGGAGGCCAGGAAGACCATCTAAAGTGAAGCAACAGGAACCGCCGCCGCCTCTTCCTTCAGAGGAGGAGCCCGCGGAGATGGAGGGTGTTGAGGATGGATCCGCTGCAGATGGAGAGAAAAAAGAAGAGGAATGCTTAGATCCCAACAAGAGATACCTGAGAAAACGATCCATGAAAGAAGGAGGGTATGTTCGTCTTCATATGGGACTTGAGACGGAGGAGGAAGAGAAAAGCACCTCACCTCCTACGAAGGTATGCAGCTCTCATTCACTCGACATACGATTCATTTGTAAATGTGATGGCCCTGTCCCAAATGGTGCCCTTTTGGACTTGGCATATTTGTGAGGTCCACAGAACCGCAGGGTGGCCCATCTGTCATTTTATGGCTTAAAAGGGTGCTCAGGAGTGCCCCCTATGTGGCCTTGATTCACCCTTTGTCAAAGCCTGGTGTCCTGATATCATCTCCTAAAATCATTATGAGGAAACAGTCTCATTAAAAAATGTAATTCTTGAAATGGAAAACCTTAAGTAATTAATACACTAACAATTAAATAATACAAATAATTATTAATAGTGGAATAATCAAATATATTTCCTAAAAATGTATTTTAAGCGAAAGACATGGGACATGCATTTTAAACTAGATTTGTTTTTTCTTTTTTAAATCATCATCATAGACTATTATTTGTCATTAAACCCAATATTATGATGTTGCTTAATGAGCCAAGGATTAGGATAGAACAAATGCACTCAAAGGCAGTCAGCCAGATTGTCTTATTAGAATCACACTGTGTCCCCAGACACCTCAGAGATTTGCCAGGAGAGGCCGACCGGTTCAGTCTGCCAAGAATCTTGAAGAGTTTTCAGAGACAAACCTGGAGGCTGCTTCTGATGCCTTAGCTGCTTTAGCAGAGGAACCGGAGCCTGTTGCAGACCAGCCAGAGACTGTGGAGGGAGGCGCACTACAGGGAGACCCAGGAGGAGCTGCGGAGGGAGAACATGCGTGTAACGAGTGTGGCTTGGTGTTCCACAGGCGGTACGCCCTCATCATGCACGCTCTGAAACACGAGAAGACTCACAGGTTCAAGTGCAGTGTATGTACCCCTAGGCTGATTGAAAAGTAATAATTCTAGCCTGATCTTTATGCATTTTGGTCATTTTTCTGAACTTTCTTTTGTCCTCACAGATTTGCAATAAGGAATTCCAGTACGCAGCTTCGCTCCGAGCGCATTTGGCCCGTCACAAGCATCAGAAGACCCAGAGAGCCAGCATGACACGAACCACGGCCGCAGAAGATTCTCAGGGCTCAGAAGATCAGATGAAGTACCGCACCAAACGGGAGTTTGTGTGCGACATCTGTGGCAAGACTCTGCCCAAGCTGTACTCCCTGCGCATTCATATGCTGAACCACACAGGGGTGAGGCCACACACCTGCAAGGTTTGCGGGAAGAGCTTTGCCACCAAACACAGCCTGAAGATGCACCGGGCACTGCACGATTCCCTAAAGAGATTTCAGTGCACTGTCTGTGAGAAATCTTTCGTCACTAAGAGAAGCCTGGAGGAGCATACAAGCATTCACACAGGTACACACACACATACTCCTTTTACTTGTGTCAGATGAGTATCTAATGAAGCTCTGTCATTATGTGATTAGAATAATTACAGAATAATAACTGATTATTTTACACTTTTCTTCTAAAGTTTGTAAGGTGTGTTTTTTTTGTTTCTTTTTTGGAAAGAAATTAATCATTTTAATCAGCTAAGATGCATTAAATTTATCAAAAGTGACAGTAAAGACATTTATATAATGTTACAGAAGTTTTCTGTTTCAAATAAATGCTATGTTTGAATTTCATGAAGAATCCTGAAAATATGTATCATGGTTTCCAGAAGAATATCAAGAAGCATAATTTTCAAAATTGATAATAATAAGAAATGTTTCTTGAGCACCAAATCAGCATATTAGGTCATGTGACACTGAACCCTAGAGTAATGGCTGCTGAAAATTCAGCTTTGCCATCACAGAAAAAAACCCAAACATTTTAAAACATAAAACTGTTATTGTAAACTGTAATATTTCACAATATTACTGTTTTTACTGTATTCTTGATCAGTTAAATACAGTGGTGGGGAGAAAAGAGACTTTTTCAGAAATGGAAAAAAAATCTAACAACCCCAAATTGTTTGAACAGTAGTGTACTTTAGGCAAAGCAAGCATATTTATATAACACATTCCTTAAACAATGGTAATTTAAAGTACAAAGTAAAAAATTAATTTATGAATTGGTTAAAAGATGGAGATGCCAAAAGCTGAATCAATTTTATAAATAAAAAATGAAGTGTAGAATTAGTGTGCTGTTTTTAAATTACAGAATGTATTTGGAATTAACCCTAAATATTTTACTTTATTGAATTATACCTAAACCCAAATTTAAGATTATTTAGTAAAAAGTTGCAATTAAGTCAAATTATTGTCTGAGCAAACATTGACACTCTTAGTTTTAATGTAGTTATTTCACTGTTCGTAATATTACGATAAATGCTAAATGAGCAGTTCATAATAGCAGTTTGTTTAATAGGTGAATCAAAGTACTTATGCACAACCTGTGGAGCATCTTTTCACCGTGCGTCCGGACTGAGCAAACACCTCAAGAAACATCAACCCAGACCAGAGGTCCGCTCATTCCACTGTTCTCAGTGAGTGCTTTATCCCTTGACACATGCACACAACAGTTTTCTTCAAATAACCCATTAGACTTATTCACATATTTTTCCAATATAACGATTTAGTTCCTTAATTTGTTCTTTTTGTTCCTACATTATAGCTGTGATAAGAGTTTCTTTGAAGCAAAAGACCTGCAGCAGCACATGAATAAGCACTTAGGCCTAAAGCCCTTCCAGTGCCAGGTCTGCGGCAAATGTTACAGCTGGAAGAAGGACTGGTACTCACACGTCAAATCGCACACTGTTGCAGAGCCCTTCAGGTGAGAGTAAAATAGTTCATTTCTTATAGGGGTTTTGAAAGGTTAATTTTTAAGAAAATGAAAGATTCTTATTATGACATTTTGTTGTATTATTATTTGATTTATTATTAAAGATTTAGTTTTTAGACTGAAAGAAAAACATGACCTTAGATCTCAAAAGAGCCTGTCATGGAGATTATATTCTGTATTATATAATACCTGAACTCTAGAGAGACTTGAGCACTTGTTAGAGGTAGACTTCTAAAAACTAAATTGTGTATTTTGTCCTTTTGGCAGGTGTAATGTGTGTGGGAAGGAGTTCTTTGAGAAGGCCCTATTTAGACGGCATGTCAAGAAAGCCACTCATGGAAAGAAGGGCAGAGTGAAGCAGAACTTGGAGAGAGAGTGTGAACACTGTGGGAGGAAGTTCACACAGCTCAGAGAGTACCGCCGCCACATGAATAATCACCAGGGTGAGTGGAGAATCATACATAAACGCATGTTTTGTAGAATGATATAAATATTTCATATGAAGATTTAGGAACGGTTTCATCCAAAACAATAAAAAGCATTTTTGGCTTTTTTTTTTTTTTTTGTTGCAAGAATTCTGGCAACACTATTACTCAATGTATGTTTCTGAGACAAATCCATGCATATATGTAAGAAAAATATTATATTATATATATACACACACACACACACATACATACTTACACACACACACATGCAAATATTTTTTAAATATATACATTGTGACGATTTTCATTTGAGGTGCCCAGCCTGGTAGCTAATCCAGACAATTTTTAATAATTTAAAATAAAAACGTCCCAAAGGAATCTAATACATTTTATATCCATTTATAAGATCCCTATCATATCCTATTTATTTTTCCGTGTTATGTTATTAATTCAAATGACCCTTCATCAACCAACCAAGCAGGTGAAACAACATATATTCACAATTTCATGAAATACATTCATAATATCTTCTCTAAGTTCAACAGTACAATAAATCCAAACATATCAAAAATAAAAAAAAACAAACAAACACAAAAACACAACTTCACTGAAAGGCGAGTAATATGTAAATTCATAGCTCCCAGTCCATTCAAAACGCATTTAGCAATGTGATTTTCACTCATGTATTGTCCATACCTTGAATCCGCAAATACGGAGATAAATGTCGGCTGACCTTACATCGTTCATAGTGTGAATCACCAAACGCGTTACGAAATGTCCGTGGAGCATAGATAGTTCAAAACTGTCTCCAATTCCAAATAAAGAAACAAAACCCACCCACTTTCCCTAACATGCTTGACTTATCTTCAATCTCCGTTTTAAATCATGTTAACGGCATAATTTCTCTCCAAACACATCATCAGCGGGAGAAACAAGCTCTCCGAACACGACTTCAGCGGCAGACTCGAATCACTCCCAACATGGCATCAGCAGGAGAAACAAGCACTCCGAAAACTTCAACAGTAGATTCAGCGGGAAATTCAAACACTCATAATTCAGCTTCAGCAGGAGAACAGAAAAGGACTTAGAGGACGTCGAACTGTCATGTGAAACGCTAACGTGTCTCATGACACCGGACATTTTTCTTTCCGCTCTAACAATGACGTCATATCCCGATAAGGAAAATTTAAAGGGGAAGACCTCTTTTATTAGCAGAGTTCATCACATGAAATTCACTACAAGGTGCAGAAATGACACACTTCACTTTTAAGATGGCATAAGAGAAATATAAACTCTGTAAAATAGTCATTTTAAATAATAATTTCTCTTATGCCATCCTAAAAGACAAGTGTTTCATTAAGTGATTGATAGTATGTTTTGTAATTTTCATCAGTTAATATTTATTTATTGTATATTTTAATTATGTTTTCATTTTTATTTTATTGGTTTGTATGTTCCTTTTGATTTACTTTTTAATCACTAAATATTTATATATTTTAATTAATTCTTAAGAAATTATTGACAGTTTACGTGGTTGGATTTATTTCTCAAAACAGCTAGTGAACAGTGTCAGTTATTCTTGCAAACAGGATTTACATGGGCATCACGAGTTAAAGATTGACTTTAAAGTTGTACAGGCAAGGTTGATAGTTGATTTTATTGCACTAGTGTCACATACTACTGGCTTTACTTCCAAAACAGTGTTTAATTTTTACACCAGTTCAATATCATAGACTTCCATTGTAAGCACATTACTTTAAACATGATTTCTGTTTGTTTTTACAGACTGAAAGACAGGTCAGAAGGCTTTTACTGTACCATTCAACAGTCGATAGAACTTAGCATTAATTGAACTGGAACCTGTATTTAAACGCATTGCACATATCTAAATGCTCATATCCAGTGGGGGTCAGTGTTCTTTTAGTCCCTTGCTCAACCATCCTCTTTCTTATTCCTTGCCAATCCTATTCTCTCTCAACAGGGCTGGTGCAGTTGGACGAGGGCAGGAAGATAGTGTTTGCTCCAGGACAGTCTATTCCCCTGACAATTGTCAAATCAGATGGAGGCTACACTTATGATACCTCCGATCTAGCTGCCATTAAAAACAGGCTATTTGATGAGAAAGCTGACATCATCATCTATGTGACTGACAGTGGCCAGGTGTGTTGGTGAAATCTTGAACAAACCCCAGAACACAAACCTTCCCAGTTACCTGATTTGTTTGAGGACCAGTGTTAATTTCGTCAACAAACGTTAACAAACCTTTTTTCTGTGACTAAGACAAGACGTTGACGAGCTAAAACTAATATCTGATGATAAAAACTATGAAGAAATTTATGCCGCGTCTTCGTTAACAAGACGAGATGGGACTAGAATGTTATTTGAGGACTACCGGACATTCAAAATGCGTCCTATAGGCTAAGTTAACTGTCTTGTCTTTCAAAATGTGTGTCCCTGTCATTGAATTGCAATCAGATGAGGGGTGTATTCATATCTAGTCTCAGTATGGCAGCCGCAGTGGATGGATCAACATGTTCTCACTCCCAACTCGTCACACATTGAAGTTTGGTCAGGGCCACTTGGCATGGCTTTTTGACACTCAAGGTACCCCTTTAGCGTCATTTTTCAACTTGCAGAGTCCTCTGTTGCTTTAAATAGGAAACCCTAAGTGTAAATATGCTGACGCGATACCGGGAATTTTATCGTCATAATTAAATTATATATTTGGTAATAACATTGCCATTATTGCATATATGTTTGGTTGTGATTTT
>JAUZSZ010000091.1:14529764-14541413 GCA_034780575.1 Labeobarbus marequensis | reverse complement strand
CCTAGTATGGACATTATTTAAAAAGTCCTGGAGACATCAGTGGTTCAACTGTAATTTTATGAAGCAAAGAGAATACTTTTTGTGTGCAAAGAAAACGACTATATAAAGACTTTAAAAGTTAAAAGCCACCATTTTTCCTGGTTTGAATGAGGAATTAGACTTAACTCCATATTTGTAAAATGATTCATCATTGTGATTCTTGTTATGGCTGTTTTCCTTTTTTTGGGGAGATGTGATTTATACCTTGTGACAGTTTGTGATATTATGGTTCCCCCTTGTAATGGTTATTTTGGTATCTTCCTTTTTTGAGCAATTGATTATATCTACACCTGTGATCAATTTGGTATCTGAGACACTCTGAGGAAGGCTGGGTGGCCGAAATGCGTCAGTGTGCAGTTTTTAATGTTTCTAGAGTGAGCCATGTTTTAGTAAAGGCTTTTTAACATTTTGGAACCAGAAGAAGTGCCTTGGATTTGTTTTTTCTAGAGATATAAAGACTTATTCAGTTTTCGCTGAGTAATTGCTAGTAAAATTCTCAAGAAACATTAAGTAGAACATTGAATTAAATGTGAAACGTTTAAATAGAAAGACTGAAATAAAATATTTTCTTATAAAACATACTCCAATATTCTTCATTTTATTTTTACAATGCACACAAAGGGCTTATGAATTACACACACACACACACAAACTCTCAATGAAATGCAATTAAACAAATATATGGTGTATATTATATATTGTAATTTTATGCATTTTATATAATTATACAATCAATGTATATGAATTTTATTGACACCTGTCAATCCTTAGACTGCTCCTTCATTTGTAACTGCACTTTGTTCTGGTGTTCCTGTTTATGCCCTGCCTTTTTCTGTGTCACTCTTCTGACTGTAACGCTATCTAAGAAAGGGTGTTTCCAACCTTGACTTCTTTGAGTCATTTCTATGCATTTTGCTGGGGAATACTATATAAAATTTTGGTGGTTTGTAAAACCACAGAAGCTGTGCATAGGCATGTGCTCATAATTTGTCAGAAATGGCGATTGCAAGAGGAAACGTGATCTGTCTTGTGGAGGATTCAGAGAAGTGCCGCATGCAAATGAGAAACCTGCTTTGTTGTGCAGAGGTAGACTTCCCCTGGGTTTATCATTACAGCTCACTTATGTCGTGAAGCTCTCGGTGTGGTGAGCTCAGACGTCACAGACGTTTTGCAGGAAAAGGATTTTTTTTCTCTGTAGGGTGAAGTCCAAGGCATGAATTAGCGTTACTACAGCTGTAAAAGGGAAAGCAGAAGCTTATTCTGCTTCTGTCTGCTATACAGCTGCCTCAGTGTCTTCTACATGAGCACTTTGACCCCAGGTGACACCTACCCAGCAGTGTGACTTTTGGAATTTGCAAAGCTGCTGATGGTGTTTGAAGACGGAAGATTCTTGTGATTTACCTGTTATTTCTCCTGTGGATTTGTTTATGGAGTTAGTGAGGACCTCAGCTAGGGTGACATCTTTCTTCAGGTAAGAGCAAAGTATACCAAGGAAACCCTAGATGGAGGAGAGTTCTTGGCTTTCTAATGTTACAGTGTTCTGGCCTGCTGTTCCCAGTTGTCTTAAGGTTTTCTGTACTGTCAGTTGACATAAGTTTCTGCTTGGTGCCTTTTTAATGTCTTCATTTCATTGTGATTAATTTCGTGTGAGTCAGTTTTTGTACTGTTGTCGTTCCGGTGGAAAGTACACAACGACATCAAACATTTCCTTAGTCCAAACCTTCTAGAGGTCGTATTTGAAAATATAGAATGACAAATGGCATCAGTTTCCAATCTATGGTGTACACACCTAACTAATGACCTAGTAAACCATTTTGCTCTTGTAGCTGTAAGGAATGAGTGTTTTATAAAACCCTTTACACAGTTTAAAGAGCCTGTAAAATGGCTTCACAAATACAGTTTTCTTTCCTGTGTTGACGTAGCATATTTTTCATTGTATGAGGAAGGTGGTCATGTTTAGTCAGAGACAAGTAATAATTGCTTTTAGTGGTGGGAAGGTTTTCATTTATAAAACAATTTATTGGACAAATAATTAGACATGCCCACAAAGAGTGGAAGATGAGGTATCAATATTTTGGTTTTCCTAAAAAAAAATAAAAAAATATAGTAAATGTGTAAAATATTAAAGTTTTAGGAGTACATTAGCGTATAGATAATCTCAAAGGTACGTCTAAGTTTTTGTCTGAAAAGGTTGTCTTTTATTGTCTGATGATTACAAAGGAGAAATGAGAAATGTGAGAAAAGTAATTTTTTTGGTAACCACAACTGTTTGATTATCAAAATTCTTCAGTATATCCTCTTTTGTGTTCTATGGAAGAAAGAAAATTTGTAAGTTTGGGTGAAATTTTTTAGTTTTAAAAATAGTGCTTTTATGGGTGTTTTTAAAATCACAGACAAAAAAAGGTATTATAAAAGAGAATGTGAACAATTGCACAGTACAGTCCAAACCAAGTATGAAAACCAGTGTGTTTGTATGCGGTATTGAGAACTTTGCCACATTCAAATACTGGACATCACAAAGCTGTTACTGACCTGAATTTTTCCATACATGAGAATGTCTGTTTGAGATAGTTAGGCTCTCAGTATGTCAGGCCATCTCAGCATCCTTGCTTGCAAAGATGAAATCATTCGTTTTGTATGTTTTCTGAATTAATTTTTACAATTAAACAAGTTTCTTTCATTTTTCCAAAGGTGGCGACAGACAAGGTAGCAGGCAAGCTGAGTTCAACTCTTTCATGGGTGAAGAACTCGGTGTCGCTCACGGTGAGTCAGATGGCTAGTCAGGTGGCCACCCCCTCCTCGCTGCACACCACTGTGGCGTCATCCACGGCCTCGCTGTCCTCGCCCTCCTCAGCCTCCCCGACCCAGCTCAGCCCGGATGATGTGGAGCTGTTGGCCAAACTAGAGGAGCAGAACAGGTATGAGTGCTTCACCCAATGTCATCTGGAGGATTTGTTTTAAGTCTTCATCTTTAGTGTTTGCCAAAGCACAACACTTGAACAATTATCCCATTCCCAGAAGTATTTTGGGAGCATCATTTGGTCAAATTTCAGTACATATTGGGTGTTACAACATCTATGTTGCAGACAAGTGGCATATGCAAATAAATATATATATTTTTTTAGTTCTAGATGAGCTCTTTTTGTTAAATTATTACTCGCGTATTTCCTTTAACTGCTTAAAGGATGAATCTTTGATTTGATTTAAGGTCATTTTAGATGAACTGAACAACTTTATTGTATTATAGGTTTAAGCATTCTTTAATGCTGAAAAGCAGGAAGTTATAAATGTCTACAGCCTTTTTTTTTTCTTTTTTTTAAAGGAAATGCTTTTGTTTTTTTGTGCACTTGTTTGGCCTTCAGACTTGCAGACTTTCGTTTTAAAGTTTGCCAATCCTTGTGTTGAGGAGCTCTAGTCTTGTCCAGCTTCTCTTCTGGTGTGGTCCAAATTTAGCCTGCTCTCTTGTACAAACAGTGATGTCAATAGGACTGGCATGATATTAACACAGTGAAGCCTTTGCTGGGGTGGCTGTGTTGTGTTCTCAGACAAGTGATGGCACAGTACTTTTCCAAATATAGAACCGGTGAGAGATGAGGGCCTGTGGAGCTCTCTCTGTCAATTTCAGTTCTCCTGTAATCCACAATCCTCTCGGTTGTTGACACGATAGCAAGTGTGAGAGTTGCTCACGCATAGTTGAAGGAAATGTCATGAACATGGTTGGTGAATTTGCTCCAAATTATTCATGTGAGTGACACTGGTTCGAATCCTCCTAGCGATGTGTCCTGATCCTATTCCTCATTTCTTTTCAAAGGTTTGGGGTTGGTTAAATTTTTTTGTTTTATGTTTTTGAAAGAAGGCTCTTGCTCACAAAGCCTGCATTTACAGTACATAAAGTAAAACAGTAATATTATGAAATATTATTAAAATTTAAAGTAACTTTACTATTTTAAAATAATTTAAAATATATTTTTTTCCTGTGGTGGTAAAGCTGAGTTTTCTCCAGCAATTACTCCATTCCTCAATGTCACATGATCCTTCAGTAATCATTCGAATGCCATTTTGGTGCTCAATACACATTTCTTCTTATTACTAATTTTTCAACTGGTTTTTTTTTTAAATTGAAGTTTCCTTTTTAAGATTCTTTAAATAGAATGTTCAAATTAACATTTATTTGAATTTGAAATAAAAGTCTTTACTAATACTTTTGTCCATGCTGAATTTAAAGTATTCATTTCTTGACCCCAAACTTTTTTTTTCTTTTTTTTATAGAGTATTTGTCAAATAAAGTGAAAAATATCAAACCTAAAAAAATTTAAAAAATATTAACAGTAACATTATTTACGGTAATGGTATACATGAGCCAGTATGTTAGCTCATTTATTGCCAACTCATTCATATAAATTATTCATGATTTGCTATGTATTTCACATTTGTTCTGGAGGAGAAATGATCAAATATGGCTGTGGATTTGTGCTTATTATTATTCACTTCAGATTTGCTATGTTAACCTGTGACCTTTACTAAATAGCAGTGCTCAGGCCATCTGACCTCTGACCCCAGACTTCATCAGGACAGCTGGAGACTACAGCTGGTCCCAGAGATGACTAACAATGCCCTATCACCTGCTGTCTCCCACAGTACTCATGCCATTAGTGTAATGCTGCCTGGCTCATGTCAGAGAGTGTCTCCTCGCGAGTCAACACAAGCCTCAGTATTGTCATAAAGCTCACATGATAGACAATCATTTGACAGTCAAAGACATTTAAACCTTGCTTGCTTTGGAAAACCTTTTTAATTAAGCAAAATTTACTTAAATTGGCACATTAGAAACCAGGAAGGAGATGTAATAAAATGATTAAAATAAGGCCTTTTCCTTCCTGGTTTCACATAAGAAGAATTGGTGACCTTATCAGCACCTGCAGCTGATTTCCTGGCTGTTTTAAAGTGTTAATGGGCATGTTGACCTTTTTGTGAGCATTAATTTGAATTAGTGTTGGCAGATCAAAGCTCCACCCCTTTCCTTATTAATTATTGAATAGGTTGCCCAATGCTTGCTTTCATCTTGCTGTTTCTGGTATTACAGGCTGGTTTCGGTATTAGAACGGAATCAGAGTGATCTGCTTGGGCGAGTGCAACACCCACACAGAGTTCTCTCTGCAGCATGGAAAGTAGGGCAGCAGCTCAGAGGATCTGTGGAGTGTTTGGAGCTCTGATTCTTCACATGTGGCCATATGGGCTTGTCTTGCCACTGCAGAAATGGGGTCTCAAGTACCACTGATGAATCTGTAAGTTAGGGCTGTGCCAGTACAATCCAGATATGAATATATCGCTATTTATTTTCTCTCAAGGTTACATTACACGTATCCATATTTTTATTCATTGATTTAATTCATGTTTCCTGTGGTTCAGTTAATAAAGAAGCAGCAGCTCATCCAAACCAATGTTCCCCCGTAAAGTCAGAGCCATGTCTAAGAAACTGTGCTCAAAATAACTAAATTGTGAACAGCGAAAGAGATTGATATTCCAGATTCACTTGTGTCTCGCTGACACACTGAAACACATACTGAGTTTTTCTCTGGTTCCAGATTTTCAAATAGTTGTATCTTGGCCAAATATTGTCCTAACAAACCATACATCAATGGAAAGCTTATTTATTCAGCTTTCGGTTGATGTATAAATCTCAATTTCAAAAAAATGATACTTATGGTTTTGTGGTCCAGGGTCACGCATGTCAGATTTTCAAACACAATTCAGTTATGTTGTTATGTATTGAATTGCATTTGAATATGCATCAAAATGTGTGTGTGTGTGAGGTTGCTTATACCCAGCCCTACTTTACAATAACGTTAAAAAGTTTTCAGCAGCCAGTCTTTAGTGTCCTATGATCCTCCAGAAACCCTTCTAATATGCTGAGCAAGTGATTAAGAATAATTTTGTCTTATGAATGTTAAAAACAGTTGTGCTGTTTAATATTTTTGTGGAAACCATGATACATTTTTTTCAGTATTCTTTGAATAGTATAAAGTGAATGAAAGTTACAAGGGACTTATTACAAGGAAACAAGTTACAATAAAACAAATCACAATCTGACGTGATTGTAACAGCTGATGTTTCACAGAGAGATTCAGCCTACATGATGCTGCGAATGACATGGAAGTGAATTTGCAAGACTGTGAAATAATTCTGTTTTTTAATGTAAAATACGGTTTCATAGCTGGTAAGAAATAAAAGCCAGTAATTTTGAACTCCATTGGGATTTTGCTTTGCTGCAGCACAGGTTGAGGGCCTTTGCACTTTAGATAAGCATTGTTTGTTTGTGTGTTTATGCGGGCTCAGAGAGAGAGAGTGGGGTGAGACTGAGACAGCAAGGGAGTGTGAGAGAGAATTTGGTTGTTTCAGTTCTCACAGACACATTTGGGATTACTTGGAGAAATCCGGGGAAAGACATGTGGATTGCAGGATGAGCTTCCTGTGGTGAGCAGCTTCACAGTAATACCTTTGATCAGTTCTCTGTCGCGCAACATAGCAGATGCAGCGGAGCTGTGATTCACAGTCGGTTACCCATTTTTATTAATGCTGTCTTTTACACTGCCACAGTCTTTTTTTTCTGTTTGTGGTTGCTTTTTAATTCAATCGCAGAACAAGTGCTTGGCTTTCTATCTGCTTTTACAAAGTGAAATCATTTTTGTGGAGGAATGTGCAGTGTTTGCTTTCTGTACAAGAATCCATTTTGCACTTTAATCAGCGGCAAATCATTAACACAGAAGCAACGCTTGCAATGCAAATTGTCTTAATGCTTACTTAATTCATCAAATAGGTTAAGCCTACAGTACATACTTTACTTTATTTGTATTTAATATAGTTTATAAACATTTGTACAATGGCTTGTGAGTGGATGTAATTACAAATGTTTGTGGGTTTTCCAAAACTTTCTGTGCTTTGAGTAAATGCCATCAAGATAAAGGTTTGCATCTGGGCGGTAGTGAGGTAGTAGGACCAGAATCAGGATTAAGAACCACTGGATTAGAATAAAAATATTTTCATAAATTTCACCTAGAAGCAAAGATTTCACTATTTCTGGTTTTTGCACTCTAACCAGGCTTTCTCATTTGTGCCCACATACCAAAGAGGCAAGCTGTGCCTTGCCCCAAAGAAGATGGAGGGTGTCAGAGAGATTATTATACATTTCATAGTTCACCCAAAAAGAAAAAAATTCAAAGATTATTCATTAAAATCATTCATGTTGTTCCAAACCTGTTCTTGCTTCAGCGGAACATAAACAGATATTTTGAGAATGGTCACATTTCAAATGAAAACTGTTGGTTACCAACATTCATACACGTTTGGAACAGCATTAGGGTGAATAAATGATGACAGAATTATTTTTGTGTGGAATATTCATTTATAATGAAGGTCTTTAAAGTTTTCTTTCAGCTGCTAATAATCTTTTGGTCTCGACTAAATGAAGGAGAGATTCAGCCTCATAATAGAATTATTATTCATACTGGTTAGAATAACCAGTTGCGTCAAGAGTTTAGCGGTGACTAAGATGGCGATTACATTCTCATGTATCCCATTGCAATTCATGACTAGAATTTAAAGTAACCTTTAAGTTCTTTGGAATACAGTTTACAGTGTGCTTCTAACAAAAACTGGGTTGAAAAGATACAGTTTCAAGAATTTAAGTCCAGCAGTCTGCGAAAAACAGAGACTAAAAGTGTCCCAGCAGGACCGTCTCTCTTTTTTTTCCTTTCTGCCCACCTACCACCAATAACTCATTCAGCATCGTAACCCCTCAGCTGTGAACTCCATGACTCTCTCTTGCTGCTTTTCACCCCTAACAACCGTGGCCCCCCCTTGTGTGACCCAAAAGCGGCTGTAACTGGATCCAGCCTCAGAGCCTTGGCCATGACGTCACCTAGCGCTGCCTTTAGAGAACCGGGGCCCCTCTCTTTTTCCGAGATCAGGTTTCCATGGCTTTGTGTCTGTGCTGTCAGCTCTTAAATGTTGAGGTTACTCACAAGCATTGTCTGCTTGTTTTCCAGCTGATCTGGGGTCAGGTTCACAATGATAGCGCCTGCACTCTGTCGCTCACAGTCAGAAAGGGACAGTTTTTTTTTAAACTCTAACTGTGTAATAAGCATTTTACAACTTTGTTTTGGAGCGTTTTATATTTTGCTGGAAGTGGCAGAACAATTTAGACTTTCTTCATGCCTGATTTGTCTTTATTTTTGGATAAGCTGTTTAGGTTTTAAAAGTTTTAATGTCCTGTTGATTTCTGTGTGTGCAGATGTTAATGCAGTTGCCCCCCCCCCACAAAGAATTTATATATATATATATATATATATATATATAATTTGTTTTTTTTTTTTGTTTTGTTTTTTTCCCCTGTTCTACAACCACTTCATTTTGCATATAAGATATGCTGGGGAGTCCTAAATTGGCTTTTCCATTTATAGCTGTCTGCCAACATTCCCAAGCTAGCACACTCATTTGGCAAGCATCCCCTGTTTCATAATAATATTCAGCTGTGAATTCTAAATACTTGACTTTTAAGTCTAAAATAACTTCACTCTAATGCTCTGCTCTGAACTGTGTGTTGTTTCGAACTGTATTCGTGTCTGGAACAGACATGCCACCCAGGGTTTTTTTTTTTTTCCTCATCAGGCAAAAAAAAGTGCTGGGACCAGTTTAGCCACAGCTAACTGCTAATGCTGCCCAAAATACAACATTAATATCAATAAGAACATGTCAGTGCCATACGTTTGCCAGCAGTGACGTCACTAAAGTTTCTCCGTAGAATGAATGGAAGTCTCTTTCCTTTTTGCTGCCATCATGTCCTCATTCTGACACAAAAACCTGTTTGCCATTCAGTTCACTGATTATCAACTTGGATGACATCTCTGAAACTGGATGAAAAGCTGACATGAACAAAGTTGTGTGACTGTTATTGTGTTACTTATGTGATGGCTTCTCTTATCACTGCTCCATCTGTACACCAAAACTTCCTTTAAGGAAATACAACTTCTGTCTTTGAACTGTATTACTATTCATTTTTGAGTGGGTGTTATTAATTAATTTCATGCCACAATATGTTTTTGTGTCTTTTTTGGTAATAGATTATTTTGCTGAAAATTCAACGGGAAATTATTCATATTAAAAAAACCTTGTGAAAAATATTTCTCTTATTATTTGACACTTTATCCAAAAGATAATAATATTATTAAAACAAATGGTTATTCTGGCACCAGTGCAAAATACACTGCTAAAAACAGAATAATAAAAAAGAAACTGTAAAAATATTATAAAATGGATTTGCATTTTAACAGGCTACTACAGCTTATTATGGTATATGGGTTTAATTTTACTAAGCAAAAAAGCAAACAGGAAGTAAAGCATATGTTGAATACAGGTATTTTGTTGGTTCTCCCTGGTCTTTTACAGCAGTCATTCTCCAGGGCGGTACTCAAGTTTTTCACAATTGTGCGCTTTTTTGGTTTGACACACTTTGCCTTTTTCCATTGTGTTATTGCAAATGAAACAATTGAGCATGTACATTATTTTTTACACTCCAAGCACAACTACAAAACATGCTTACAAAATCCTTAAAGGGATAGTTCACCCAAAAATGAAAATGCTGTCATTAATTACAAACCCGTAAGACCTTCGTTCATCTTCAGAACACAAATTAAGATATTTTTGATGAATTAATAAACTAATTTTGATTAATTAATGACAGAATGTTAATTTTTGGATGAACTATCCCTTTAATACTAAAATGTTATGTGTGAAGATGTCCATTGAGGAAAGATGTTCTTTTAAGTTGGACATCACTTGTGGCCACCACTGTATAACTATTTATTGAACATTTTTTGTATAGTGCTTAAGAACACCTTTACCATCATACTGCCTGTCCCTTTTTCATCTGATTTAGGTTAACTTGGAGTTCATATATTAATTTTTCTATTTTCATTTGTGCTTTTAAAATAAACAAAAATGTCACAGTTTACTTTTGTAATAACTGTCCTCTGGCACGATCGTCTTTCCAGGTTGTTGGAGACTGACAGCAAGTCTTTACGTTCTGTGAATGGCTCTCGAAGGAATAGTGGCTCCTCACTGGTATCTAGTTCATCAGCCTCCTCCAACTTGTCACACTTGGAGGAGGATTCTTGGATCATGTGGGGACGCATTGTCAATGAGTGGGAAGATGTTCGGAAGAAGAAGGAAAAACAGCTAAAGGTAAGCAGATAGACTATCCATCAAGCACTGTGGGCAAATTCGATATATGCCACTTATTACTGAACATAAAGGTTTTCAGATGTCATTCTTGTATTTAACCACAACAGAACACAAATAAACATTTTATTGGCATTTAGAGCAAAGCTGCAGCAACATCAAATATACTGCACAAGCAAGCACACAGCTACAGATTATTGCTGTTATAAGGTAGTGAAACACATTACAAAGAATGTCATTAAAACATACAGCCCAATTTAAATATGTGAGTGATTTACTGGTAGTGCTACTGTGTTTGTGAATTTAGAAAAATGGTAAATGTGCAATGCCATCGCTGACTGAAGAAGCTGATAGAAATAGCAGGAAGGCTGGTTCCGAGAGAGAAAGGATTATATTTACTAATGACAACCAGCTGAAACGTTTTATATATGTAGCATTTCTAGAGCGATTGTAATGATATATTTGAGAACTTTCATGCAAATTAAGAGTAAAAAAAAACATGGTGTGTGATAGGAAATGGTTTATAAGCTTCATAGTGAGCCTAGCATGTATTGTTTGCTCCTGGGTATGTAGCACCTTCAGCTTCAACATTTATAGTTTATTAAAAATAGAAAACTGTTTGAACATTTTCAAAACTTTTGAATGGCTGGTCAAACCCTTTTATCAACTTTATCTCTTTCCAAACATTTACAACTACACGGAAGCTTAGGCGTTCTGGAATATTTTCCATTTCCTTATAAAATAATACTTCTGCAGTGTTTTACATATCCTGCTCACACAATAACATTTTCAAGGAAACAGTGGGAAAGACAAAATGATATAAACCACCTAAGTAAATTTCACAGTTGTCACTTTCCCACAGAACATACTGAACTCAGTGAGACAAAGTAAATGCAGTTTGTGTTTAATGTATGACCTCCTACAAGCCAAAGAGGAGGATCTCAGGCTCTTCTAGCAAAGAAGCAACAGAAGTCTTTTGTACAGCCTAGTATTCTAACAAAGACACATCTCTAGCACACCCCTAGAGTGCTTTTGAAGAATCTCAGTGCTGACAGTGTATGTAGGTGGACTCTCATCTCAATGACCAGCTGTAGAAATCAGCCGTCTGAGCCAATCTTCTACTGTGCAGATGAGCACAGGAAACATCTTAATCAGGTCAAACATAATTTGTTTACAAAAACATCGAGCTTTGCTGTAGAATTCTCTGGCAAGGTTATATTTAGCAGCATAAAATGGTCTTATCCTGTCTGAGGTACAAACTAAACCCTGGGGAGAATATCTGAATGCTGACAATCTTGGAACCTTGAGTAATTTGAATATGTAATCCTTCAAATAGACTAATGTGGATTTGGCCGTATGTGTACTTGTTTTTAA
>JAUZSZ010000091.1:14489695-14500777 GCA_034780575.1 Labeobarbus marequensis | reverse complement strand
GAAAATTTAGAGCTGTTAAACTGGCAAATGGAGGTTTCAAAAAGTATTGAATAAAAGGGTGCTGTTAATTGTGGCCAGTGTGTATTAGAGAAAAACATTTATTTCATAATACTTCCCCCATTTTAAATTCTTCTTATCCAATGAAAGGTTAGATTTTTGTGAATGTTTTAAATAAAAGATCAAAAGGATTAACAATGCAGATTCATTTTCACAGCCGCCTTTGATCATATTTACCAAGGGTGCCGATATTTTTGGCCATGACTGTATATATAGATTTTAAAAAATATTTGAATGTATTTGTATGTAAACACTTGTATATAATTAATATTTTATAGAAATAGAAATATTTTACATATAAATCTAATATTTTTCCTTAATAGATACATGTATGTGTGTGTATTTATATTTGTCTTTTTTTGACATGCTTATTCAATAGTAACATGATAAATGTACAATGTGCTTTCCAGAAATACAGTCAGTTAACAGCAAGTCTTTAAGATATTGTGACATGAATTTTACTTCAAATAGACCACACAAGCAACTCACAAACAATAATAACAAATAAATAAACAAATCTAAATTAAATAGAGGAAAAGAGTAAAATAAACATAATTCCATCTGTAAGTGTTAATATTGGTGATTAAATAGTCACAGTTAAACAGTCTCAACCTGTAGAAAAGCACACAAAAATATTTACCATATGTATTTCCCTATCTCCAATAAGATAACCCTATAATGAAAACATGTCATTTAGAACAAAAAGAGTGTGTATTTATATAAACATAATAAATATATACAGTGCACACATAGTATATAAACAAACTTTTATTTTGAATCGATTAATCACGACTAATCATTTTGCAGCCCTAGAATACAGTTTGAATAAACATTGCAAAAGTTTTTTATAATTTTTCAGGTTTAATTTTTTTTAATGAAAAAAAATTGACGATGTATCTTTCAAGAAATAGTTACACGTGTAGTTTTGCGCACACCCTGAATGGTTTATGAGTGTAGTGTCAAAGTCTACTTGGTAGCTGTGATGTTTTACCCACCCATGAGATGCTTCTTTTCCTGCCTGATGTATGTTTTTGATCTCAACTATTTGTTGTGTGGTTAGCTTATTTTTCACAAGCTTTATGAGCATTTTGAACAGATTTGTTAGTTTTTCACAGGCGTTTTTTTTTTAGTGTTAACTACGCCCTGTGTGTGGCCTCTTCCTGCACTTCAGTTTGCCTGCACACACCCCGTCACTCTCTTCAGCGCTACACCTATCCGCTCACAGGTGCTGTTATAACCACCCCAAAATCTGTTATGCCGACCCTGGGTTTTAATAAAGTGTCTGGACCTCTGTTAGAAGGTTGCCCTCATCAAATATTCAGGTCATTCATCAGGACAGCAGACAGTTCTTATACCAGTAGTGGACAGATACAACAAGAGATGCACACAATTTACACTGAGAAATGTTCTCAGTTGACATACCAGTACCTTGACTCTACAGTCATTGGAGCGAAATCTAGCAGTGAAATCTAGAATTTTGTAATAAAAATTAAGAATTATTTCTCCTTTATTCTCTAATTCATGTGTTAAAAAGCTTATAAATGGACAAAGAAAAAAAACAACAACAAAAGCGTCCGCTTTACAACCTTCCTGTGTGACCTGTAACTGTTTTTGTACCAGACATTGATGCTTAGACTCTCTTAACTGGAACATGAGGCATTGCAGAGCCTTGGATCAGAAGATGTCATTGTGTAGAGGGAAGTGGCAACACAAAATTTCTCTTCACTAGTTCTCAAGATTGTAGTTCTTAATGAGTTGCGCCCAATTGTATATAAGTACTGTTCCAAATAACAGTCATGGATAGGTAATGTTTACAATAGAGGGCTGAGGACACAGTTCTACATTGGAGTGATGTTCAGGTTAACAAATCCAGAGGTTTTAGATGTCGTCAGGGCTGACTAATTTGCAGGAATTGACTTTTAGTTGCATGCTTCTCTTGTGACAACTTTTGATTTTCTGTAGGTGGTGTAGTTTTTGTGGTCAATGTGTTGTTTTGGTTGTTGCCCACTTCTGGAAGTGAGATTTCTGGTCATTTTTGCCATTTCTGAGGCAGTGACAAACATCAAGCTGTATCACATGGTAAATAGCTACAGAGGTAATACTATGAGTAGATGACATATAATTGTTTCAAGGTTGTTTCAACTTGATGATAAATATCCATCCATCCATTTCCCAAACTGCTTGTCCTATGATTCTCAAAATGGGGGTCCGTGTGACAATTAAAAGGTATAGTTTCATTTTCTAAATACAAGAAATATTTTTTTTAATATTAAAAGTAAAGATTACAAATAAATATTTTCTGATTTTTAAAGACAGAACAGATTAGTGTTTTAGAAAATGTAAAATTTTATCTCACGGTGGCTGACTGTGCTGTGTTATAGTGTGGGTTGCATGCAGCTTTAGGAGTCACTGGTATAAAACTTTTCCTGCATCTCGGGCCCATGAAATTTTCAGTAAGTGCTTTTATTAGGTGTTAAGAAAGCTGGTCTAATAGCTTCTTTTGCAGCCCAATGATGTTTCTTGTTATGTAGGTGGTATGGGTTGATATGGATGGTGTAATGTTTAGTTAGAGTTTGACATCTCTAGCAGCTGTGTTTGGAAATGTGTTGACAAAGTATGTCCAGTGGGCATGACTTCAAAATTATGACTTTTTTTCCCTTTGATGTATTTGATGTAAGAAATCTAAATTGAATGTGGAACAGCAGAACAGAAAACAGAAAGCGTTTAATTGATTTATACAGGGTGCAGGTCAGGATGTAGTCTGATTTTCTCCTCCTCTCTAATACTGACAACAAAAGGCTGGTGGTTTGCGGTCAAACAACTTTCTACTAAATCGTTCATTCTCAGGCCATCTCAATCCCTATCAACAGAGTGCAGCAAGACAGCTTTACCCCTTAAAGCCTACCAGGTTCCTCTTCGTGCACAATCAAACAGCAGCATGAATCCTGTCTGTAGCCACAAACCCTTACGAACAAGACTGATTTGGTTGTTTGTGGATGTGTAGTTTGAGAGAAGAGTACAGATGTTTGTTTTTTTTTGTTCACTTTTTTTTTCTGTAGCCTCTACAACCCACACAGCCACATCAGCCCTATTGTATGTGCATCGCATACGAATACCACATGAACACTGCTCTCATTTTAAAAACTCTTGGTTGTTTTAAAATTAGAGTAATATCAGATGGAATGACTACATTGTGGAAGGGACATGAATCCAATGTTACTGATTGTGGTGAAACTGAAATACCCATGAATATGTATTTCCCCACATGTCTGTCATTCTGTGGCAGAATGTTTCAGGTAAGAGTGTATACAACTACATCAACTGTGTGTTATACCACAGAGCATGTTTCTCAGTTCAAAACCACATTTCACACAAGGACCATTTATTGGCTTAAAGTTGGCCCTTTCTTTTACTACCTTTTTTGAGTATGAACTTAATTTCAATTTGATGGACATGGAGCATTGTATTATACTATATTATACAATATGACACATGGTTAATCCCTCAAGTTATTACTAGCTTTTTAAATATTTTTTTTTTTATAATTTACTCACCCTCATGTCGTTCCAAAACCATATGCATTTGTTTCTTCAGTAGAACACACAATATGTTTAAGTTCATACAGGTTTAAAACAACATGAAGGTGAGAAAATAATCACAATTTTTATTTTGGGCTAAACTGTCCCTTTTGACCGACTGTGTAGTTAAAGTTGCTTGTTGAGAATTCATTTAAGCATTCTGACCCTTTTATCCCATTAAATGTGTTTGTTTAAATGGATGGTGCCGTTCAGAGACTGTGTATTGGTGTGTGTTTTGCAACTGTTATGTTTCCTATCGTTATCTTTTGTGAAGACATAGTTTCCTGGTGTTTCATTTGCATGTTGTCAAATGAAAAATATGAGGTGTTAAAGTTTCAGTTGTGCTGACGCTCGCTTTCTCTGCTCGTAGATCCGATGCTTAAGAGGGCAGCAGGGCTTACCCGGCCAACCCAGTTTTGATGGGATTCATGTAGTCAATCACTATGGAGGGGACAACGAATCCTACCAGTCCTCTGATGAAGATGGAGTGAAGCTGTCACCCCAGCTGACCAGTCATCAGGTTAGAGGCCGGATCACACTACATCCAAACCTGGAGGACTCTGAAAGTGAGGGTGATGAGGAAGGAGATGCCCTACGACTTAGTGTGCCCTCAAATGGCAACCATAAGACAACTACAGTGTGATCATCTGGAATGGTGACACAAACTACCATCGAAGGTCTGGGAAGGAGAGTGTGACTTTAAGCTCGTCCTTAAAATCTGCCTACAGCATTGAGCATGGGACTCGAACTGGAGAACTTGAAAAGCCCTCGTTCATCTTTACAAATGGACTTATGGAGTCATATCTTTCCTAAGGTCATGGTTTACATCTGTATTTGTTTTGTTTTTGCCAAAATGCGTCAGATGTTTGTCTTGGCACTAGTTTTTAATTTTAGCCTCAAAAAAAAAAAAAAAAAAAAGGACGAATGGGCCTGTTTAGGCTCTTTGAGACCCTTGTAATAAAAATCAACATTTTGTGGCACAGCAAGATTCCCAAACCTTAAAAGGGGGTGTTTCTAATACCCCACAAATGTTTCACATTACGAGAAGCGATTTTGTATAGCGTAGTGTTTTATGCATTAAGAATTTACATTGTCATAGCTTTTATTTTTTAAATCATCCTTTTTTAACAAACCACGAGAAACCAGTGAATGCATAACTTTTGAAGGAAACGTATTACGGAACACTATTATCTTTAAATGCACATTAAAATGTTCCACATTAATACAGTGGTGTCATATCGTAAGTTAGCAAGCCTTGTTTTCCTGGCATGAATTATACGATTGGGTCTTGAACACATTAAGTGTGGGTCAAGGAACCAGCATCTATGTAAATATGTACATGTTTTGATTTTTTTTTTTTCCATCTCCATTATTACTTGAAAATATGTATTCAATGGATGTCATGTCTATATTGTAATGTATTGTACAGTTAAGTTGAAAGGGATGTATTACTGAATTTGGGAGGTCTTTGGAGGCAACAACTTTTCCTGGCACACTGCTGTCCAGTAACTTTTATGTACTGTCACTTTGATATAGTCAGTTCTCCATTTCACAGAATGGAGTTTTTGTTTTGTGCCTGGAAACATTCAATGAAATTCTTGCCGATTAACAATGTTTTCTACAGTATGTGGTATGCCAAGCATGCTATGAATAATGAATACCTGCAAACTGATGGAATCGAAGGCAGGGAGTGTTGGTTAGTGGAACAATGTTCTCATTTTTTCTAGCCTTTAAGCCAAGCACTCACAGGCAATGAGAATACAAGTACACAGACTGCCCCTCCATTTCTTTTTTTTATATCTATATTTGTACCAACTAGCTTCTGAATCAGTTTGCTCTTTTGCACAGATGACATGCATATCACTTCACAACAATGGAAACTACTACTGTTCCCCGTTTTTGTCAGTTGAGCTTCACTCTACATTGTTGTTCTTCTCCAGTGAGTTTGTATGTCCCAGCAGTTCATTTGAAGACTTTGGAAATCATCTTCAATGCAAAGAAATGAAGTTATTTCACTGCTATTTCTGATGTTATGCTTGGCTGGAGATAAATAGCACCTGAGAACAAGCCTTAAAACCCATTGTGATGGATGTAAAGTTGGTACACTGTTTGCCCACCTTTTAAAATGGCTAGTTCATCTACAAAAATAAGACTTTGCGAAACGAACTTGCAAAGCACTAAACACTAAAGCGATTTAAAGTAATTAAGTAAAAACATTATTTAAAATAAACTAAAATCTTACAAAAAAAAATTGAATACCTGTGGAATGTTCCTGTGGGCATTAGAGGCTTTACACACTGTTGACAATGCAAGATAAGTGTCTTGAAGATGATGGATATGTTGATTCAGATCACAATAAAATATCATTTGATAGTGGCCTACGAATGTCATGCTTTGTTCGCATTTTTCCGTGCAGAGAAAGAGAAAAAATAAGTCATTTAATGAGTTGTTTGATGAGTCGAAAATGTAGTCGTCAGGCTGTTTATATATGTTCAAATAGCTAACATTAACACAAACAATTTTGCGAATTTATTTCTTTAGAAATCAGAAACTTGCACCAATGTTGCAAAAATACCAATGTATTTTTATGCGTATTGTGCGAGGTTTTTTTGTTTAAATTTTATGTCACTGTCACTGTCTTACATGACAAATAAAACGCATTCACGCTTCAAGCATTGCGCTTAAATAAACAGCTGCTGAAGGTACAGCCCCCCTTGTACCGGGTTACTATTGAGAGGTGTCGCAAATAACGTTCAGGAAGCTTTTTGTCTATACGCTTAAAAACCCATGAGATGAGATGGGCTGCGCGCTCTTTGCCTTAAACTAAAACAGCCCCGACCATACTGAAATCATCTTACAACGAATAGTGTGATCAGGTAAGCGCTGCAATTCCTGTTGGCAAATGAGCCCTTGTCAAATTTAAAGTGATTGTTAGGTATTAAACGTAGCCTAATTCTTAAATCAGGGTTTCGCTGAGAGCAAAATCACAGTTCGCGCGTTTCCAGTTATGCATGAAGTTTCATACTGTAGCCGAATTGAACATTAATAAAACTCATTGACTCATCTCAGCACTGTTTTATCAGTGCAACCGTTAACGATTTGATTTGCAGCGTTTGGTATTTCGTTGATGAGATTAGTTTGTCAATTAGGACGTACATGAACGAATACCTATTTGAGAAAGCATCGCGTTATTTTGGTAGGACATTTTTGGTTGTTCGGAGAAATAATCTTTTCTCTAGTCTGTCTTTATAACTATTAATTATGCACTGTATTTTAGAAGTGTAATATAATGCTCACATTAAAATTTATATTCAGAAAAAAGCAACAAGACTACAGTCAGGATTTTGTTTTGTTTTGCTACTTTCTAGTTTAGCTATTTTATTCTGAGAGTTTCTTTCTCGTTACTCTGACGCGATTCTGGGAACGACAAAAGTAGGCCTATTTGGTGCTGAGATTCAGTTATTTTTCCCGTTATTACAGTGTTCTGTAAGTAGCTTTGGGTTTCTGTCACTTTCGATATTTGGGATAAATAGGCTGTATAAATATATCCAATATATTATTTTCGTGATGAAGCACAAAGCAAAAGTGAGATAATGTTTGAGCATCAGTCAAGATATTGTTTATAGTGTCCTTATATTATCGGTATCCTGTCTACCGGATGCCCTGCGGTGGTATGTCTAATCGACGGAGGGCACATTGCGCTTTGATTTCCTGGGCTTCGCACACTCTTCTACAGATCCTGGGCTGTGTGATTGTAGGCTATCAGTGTAGCCTACTGATGGGCGAGACAGATTTCATAAATCCATGCAGACTGGTCAAAAAAGTGATCGAAACTTGAAAGAAATTGAAGCAGTAACTTACATAATGGTTTGCCTACATCATTTTACAGCTTTTTTCTCAACATGACAGACTGCAGAAGCCTATATTGCGCTTTATGTAAGTGAAGTGAAGCGATTAATTTAGGAGACGGCTGTCACGAGTCAAAGGCAGGTGAGACGCAGACTGATGGACTGGCTATGGGCTCCCACTGATTGTCTGCCGCACGAGCTGAATGCGTGACCCTGTTGTGTCCACGACAGATCACCAGCGTCCGCTCTGAACAAGGCAGCTCTGTTCACACCGTGACCCCGCTGGCGTGTGGACAGCTTTATTCCAAGGCTACAAAAACCAAGTTTTACCTTATCACTTTGATCAAGCCTGATTAACCAACATAGAGTCAATTAAAAAAATCAAGAGCAGCATGTTAAGATGTTTAACTTCAATTTCGGCATTAACTAGACTTAATATAAATTCCACAAGATTTAATAAAACGGTCGATTTTGCATTTTGAAAATGTAAACAATTATTTAAAAATTCAACTTCACAAAAGGTTTACATTGAGCCATTTCAAATGTTTAATGACATGTCTATACCTTCAAAACTGGCAAAACTTTCAAAAAAAGGGCATGACAATTCATTAGAAAGAAAATTTGATGTTGATATTTCTACAAATGTCAGTTTAATTTTTTTTTTTTTTTAATTCCAAATTCATAACAGGGTTGACTAGCCTATCTAGCATCAATAATCATTCAGGACAAAGGTAGAAAAAACTAAAAGTCGTTAAGAGAGGACAAACTTTCTTTGAAGAGTTGAAGGTGTCATTATGATGACGTTGAGATGGTCATATGACTTTTGTGTTTTAATGGAATTGTATATGAGGGGGCGTGGCGACGATAAAAAGTTGACACATAGCTTAACCTGAAACTAAAATGTAAAATATACAGAATTAGTCTAAAGAATAAATACAAAATTACAGTTCTAATTTCATTAGAACAGCAAAATTACTTTATTTTTTTCATCAAAGTGTGCATCTGCGAATTCAGAAAACGAATATATATATATATATATATATATATATATATTTACTTATTTATTTTATTTTTTTTTTAAAGTAGGCCTACATTTAGGCTATGTTCGATTTTTGTTGATGTATAGCCTACACTGCATAGGCTATAATAAATAAGTTGACATCCATCAATGACATCCATATTTTACTAACAAAACACAACATAAGTTAAAGTGAGCGAACATTTTAATACGATTTTCGGCTGTGTTCAGCCAGTTTTTAATACCTGCACAAATCATGAGTCTATAGAGGGAGAAGGCAGGCTGGGTTGCCGTCTCCGCGTTTCCTCTCCCCCTGCAGCTAGGGATTGAGTAACACATTGATAAAACAGTGTATCACTTATCCTGATAGCCACGGTTCCCCCCGGACCTGTCTGTCCTCTCGTTGAGGGGCGGACCAATCACAGGCCTAAGGCTTGGTAGTTGTTCCTTTAAAGCACCTGTCTTCATAACACCTGGCAGACGAGAGAACTGCTTTACGCATGCTCCCACTCTGCCTCTATGCAGACGCGCTGCTCAACCAATGGTCTTCAAATTTTTTCAGAGATAAAAAAGCCGCCGCATCCGTGGATCTAACAGATTGCCTGATCTTCACTAATGACTGAGGACATAGCAGGAAGGAACCAGAGGAGACACAATGCCTAGGTCTTTCTTGGTGAAGAGCAAAAAAGCCCACAGCTACCACCAGCCACGATCTTTGGAGGATGACTACAGCAGACTTGATACTATTTTAGCTCATATATGTGCAGGTATGTCAAAATTATATCGATTTACTGATAGTGTGGATAATAATGCAAAATGCCTCGCAATTATCAAACATACGTCAAACAGAAAGTGTATAGGCCTATTTATTCAAAATAAAACAATATTGTCTTGCTTTTTTTCAATCATAACCCTAACCCTTATAGTATGACATTTTTCCTTTTAAAACGATTATATTTCTGATTCCAAATAGATGAAAGACAGACTTATTTGTCTAAGGAAGGAAGTGATGTAAAATAGCGGGCATAGGCCTATATGACTTGCCTATTTAGTTTGTACATAGATTCTAGATTTTGGTTGGCACAGTCAACCATACATATAGTACATTAAATGTTCGTGAACAGTTGTGAGATAAATGTATTATACAGCTGTGGTTTTGACGAAAAAAAAAATGAAATCTCATAACAGAAAGCAAAACTTCAGACGAGTCGGAGTGCTGTACAGATGCCCTGACAGGCGACACGGCTGGCGCTTGTTCACCGGATTCTCACCTGCTGGATCAAGCGGATCTTTCTTCCAAGTCTCCTCTCAGCTGTGGGGGAAGCGTGTGCGACCGCTTAGATTACGAAGACTTTTGGCGACCTCCATCACCATCAGCATCACCTGGTATGGATTTATTTATTAAAGTAGCCTTTTTAAGATATCTCATCAAATGTGAAAGCACTGTTATGCGACTAATGCTTTTCTTTCCATACCTATGAATAGTTGTTTATAACCTGTATTTTTTTTAAACACTTTGTTTTCTACCAAAACATTTGCATGAGGTAGCGACCATAATATTAGGCACGCTTCGTTCGTTTTGGTTCATCAGACGGAATTTAGTCACAATGATAGGCCTATTTAGGCTATCAAATATCCTAAAAATATGTAGGCTAATTGTATTGTGTTTTGTTTTGCGAAATTAACTTTAGCAGATTTTGGCACAAATTGTAGGTAACATTTTGACCCTTTGTCCCTAAAAGGTTTATTAAATACGTGGAAACCATGAAATGATCGATTTTGTTTCTTTGACAGAATCAGAAAAGTCCTTTTCACCCTCAGCTGAGGAGACGCATCCCTTCGCCGTCCCCTTCAGGCCTTACGCGTGGAGCAGGTACTCGGGATGTGAAATCAGACAGATGGTACAGCGTACTCTCAACCATCAGCACTCTCTGGATCTAGACCGGCCTGCTCCTCCAGCCTATTACAATGACCGCGTGGTCGAGTCCTCTCTTTTCACTGAGAGAGGATCTGGCGCTAGCATTTACAACAGTTATAGTTCCACCGCCACTGCCTCTGGACTTTATGATGACAGCAACATACTGGGAAAATCAACTGAGATGAAATCCAGCTCCGATGTGATGTGCAGTCGTCTCCTGCTGAATGGCGCATACAAATGTATCAAATGCAGCAAGGTAACGTAGGCTAACTAGCGCAAATAGCTCGCTCGGATTTTTCTAAATCACGATTAGACGTTAATAAAGCTCGCCCTCTCCGTTCCACAGGTGTTTTCTACTCCACATGGCTTGGAAGTTCACGTCCGGAGGTCGCACAGTGGAACGAGGCCTTATGGTTGCGACATCTGCGGGAAAACGTTTGGACACGCAGTCAGTCTGGAACAACACAGAGCTGTTCATTCACAGGTAGAGTGCTCGAGTGTATTCTTATTTACGCATAGCAAACACGTCTACATGAAATCGACTTTTTTCAAAACACGCCTTTCGTCCCACAGGAGAGGAGCTTTGATTGTAAAATCTGTGGCAAAAGTTTTAAAAGATCCTCCACTTTGTCCACTCACCTCCTCATACACTCCGATACACGG
>JAUZSZ010000091.1:14326983-14338317 GCA_034780575.1 Labeobarbus marequensis | reverse complement strand
GGAATTTCACAAATCAGAGGTGGTGCATGAAAACAGGTGCTGGTTTATTGATTCAAAAAACTACTCAGAAAGCACAGTATCACATTGGAACATTTTAAATATTTAATAAAAAAAAATAACAACATAGGACATTAAAAATACATTAAACAAGAATGATTTTGAAAAATGTTTTGATCGCAGTTTCTTTTGGGACCTGTATGAAGAAAGAAAGAGATTTTGCATTAAAAACATTAGTAATCCTGATAATAAACTGTTAGAGGTACTATCGTGTCTAGTTCATGTTCAGCTGGTGTGTGTGTGTGTGTGTGTGTGTGTGTGTGTGTGTGTGTGTGTGTTGTGTGTGTGTTTTATAATCCCACAGCAACTTGCCTGGACTAGTGTTGATGTGCTCCTGGGTAAAATAGGTGTGGCTCTCTCAATCTCTGGGTATTTTTCTCTCTTTGTTCTGCTCACTCATTCTCTTCCCCCCCTTCTTATTGTCTAAATCGCGCAACTATACATTTATGGCACACTTACAGGTAATACACTGCAGCTCAGCTGTTTTAAAGAATAAGCCTATCCAGTATCCACAATGAGTCAGGAGTTTTTTTTGTAACCCAATCTGTTATACAACCAAACGCCAACATAACACAGATCCAATTTTCTTAATGACAAATCACAAAATCCTTTTTACTTGGTCAATCTCCAATTTCCCACACAGGATAAATGGAGTACCTACCTACCTGGAAGAGTCTGAATGATCTAATAATATATTCTGGTGTGCAGAACAGGTTCACAAAACAGGGCTCAACAATAACAAGCATTCCTGGTTGTCCCGCCAACACTTTCACCAGCCCCACCACAAATGATTAATCGCAATTATAAAATAAAAGTTTTTGTTTACATAATATATGTGTACTGTGTATATTTCTTGTGTACATATAAATACAAACACATACAGTATATATTCTGAAAATATTTACATCTATTAGCATGTATATATTTATATTTGTATAATTTATATTTAAATATATTTAATATATAAACATATCATATTCTTCTTAAATATATACACATGCATGTGTGTGTATTTATATATACATAATAAATACACACAATATACACACTTATATTATGTGAACAAAAACTTTTATTTTGGATACAATTAATCACGATTAATCATTTGACAGCACTAAAAAGGGTAATATTTAATTAAAAATGTAAATATTATTTCTAGCAAATATATATATAAAAAAACAGGATTATTTTATAGTGAGGCCAATAAAATTTGCTAGGGAAAGTACAAATAGAAACTACAGGCCTCACTCAAACAGCAAAGAAAACAAAATCACTTTAGTGTGAGCACTGCGTGACATCCATACTAACTCACAATGCAAGCATAATGTAGACAGCTACTTGTTAATGTACAGTGAACACTGTTTTTATTTATTTTTTTTTTAGGAGAATGACCTTTAAATGTCATCATGACGCCCTGACAGTGTCAATTCGGCTTCCGTTTTGATTTTTTCTTAAGCTAAAGAAATGGCAAGAATTTCACGCTTTCCTAAACAACGCCAGATTGCTGACCGTATTATTACTACTATTATTACTATCATTCAGTATTCTTCTTTTGAGAAGATCCTCAAAACGATACACAAGAGAGGTAACTAAAGGGCCAGAAATACTGCACAGCTTACGAGGCCCTCATCTATTTTTTAATGGCCAGCATCTGCTGTATATGTAAGCATGAATGATTTCTTTTTCTGTTAATACTGAACTTGAGGGTTGGAGGGGAAGGTTGTTCTCCTGTAGACAGAACCTCTTAAACTACACTGACCCTGCTGTCAATCAATTTAATGGCTTGTCACTCTTTAAATTCACAAGCGAATAAAGAACAAGGTCACAAGCATTGGATGCCATTGTCAAGAACTAGACCCATGTGCTTTCAGTGCACAAAGTGAGCCATGGCAGGTCCAAGAGCATCTATGTTTCTAGAATGCAGAAAATCATATTACTGAGTGTCAACAGGACTTGTATATCTTTAGCTACCTACTCTGCCTCTGTTCTTATATTAGAGCTTTTAGTTCACAACAAAATCTCCCAGATTCTCAATGAGGGGCAACAGAGCTATAAGAGTTCAGCACTATTTGGAACGCTGAGAGCTGATTCGGCTGTTTGCTGGCAGCTAACACTGACAAGAGAAGTTACTCTCCAGGAACAGATTAAACTCTCTGTGTGTGTGTGTGTGTGTGTGTGTGTGTGTGTGTGTGTGTGTGTGTGTGTGTGTGTGTGTGGACAGAGCAGAGGAACTCCACTTGTGTAAAACAACTGAAACACTGGCTGCTCTGTTTTCACTTCCTGCTATGTATTCTGTCATCAGAACAAGCTTTGTTCCTCATTTATCGATTAAGTGATTGTCTCTACACAAACAAACACTGAATATGCCCAGTATAAATCATTAACACATAATTTATAAGGACAAGAGGGCATTTACTAAGAACACAAGTACTGTAGTTATACTGTTTGGATAACTGTTTTAAATTACTTACAACTTATAGAAAGGAAATGCAATGATAATATGATAACACAGTATGTGCTAAAACTATTAAATAGATAATATATAATATCAGAATGATGAAGGATCATGTGACACTGAAGACTGGAGTAATGACTGCTGAAAATTCAGCTTAGCAATCACAGGAATAAAATTTAATTTTAAAATGTTTTAAAAGAGAAAACAGATATTATAAATTGTAATAATATTTCACAATATCACTAGTTTTACTGTATATTGATCAAATAAATGTAGCCTTTTAAGAGACTCAAAATTTGAATGGTTGTGTATACAAAAATGCAAAAAAAAAAAAAAAGGTTAAACGAAGGTTTCTCAGCATCAATAAAACTTGTGATCATTTGCATGTGATTGTGAGTGTAAATGAGTTTTCTCAACACTCTTGCCAGAGAGCGTAAGCATAGGATTTCTTTTGCAGTGAATGTTGTGCAAGTATGTCAGGGGTGTCCAAACCCGGTCCTGGGGGGCCACTGTTCTGCAGAGTTTAACTCCAACTTGTCTCAGCACAGCTGCCTGGAAGTTTCTAGAATGCATAGTAAGACCTTGATTAGTCAGTTTAAGTGTGTTTAGTTGGGGTTGGAGCTAAACTCTACAGAACAGTGGCCATCTAGGAGTCACAGACACCCATGAAGAATGTATTTGAGTGTTTTTATGTTCCTGTATACAACATTGAAGTTAATCTACTGTACAACCACTGTAATGGACACCTAGATACCCTGCTATCACCATCCATACAAGTTAACCATGTGCTGGGGTTGTTCTTCATGTCCGATGAACATGACAGAGGTCAGAAAAGGCCACTGTATGTACAACCTTTCAGCAGAACTTTTCAACAAACCTTTTTTAGTATGACCAAACATCCTTCAATTATTCCGCATTTACAATATGTTTAAAAGTTTGGGGATTTTTAAATGTTTTTGAAAAAGGTCTCTTCTGCTCACCAAGGCTGCATTTATTTGAATCAAAATACAGTAAAACCAGTAATACTGTGAAATATTATTGCAATTCAAAATAACTTTTTTCTATTTTAATATATTTTAAGATTTTTTTTTCCTGTAATAGCAAAAATTGAATGTCACGAGTCATTCAGTCAGCAGGTTAACACGATCCATCAGAAACCATTCTAAAAAAAAATAATAATAAATTCTTATGTTGAAATCAGTTGTGCTGCTTAATATTTTTGTTGATTTTTTTATGAATAAAATTTCAAATGTTTTTGCATCACTGTTGATTATTTTAATGTGTCTTTGATGAATATTACTGATTAAAAGTATTACTTTACAGCAGATTTTTTTTTTCCGAATATTAATCATGGTTAAAGCATGCAAGTGATATTCCATGTATTAAACCAAAAAGGTTGGTAATGAACCCAGCCAAAATGGGAGACCGAATAAAGAGTTTGTGAGGTCAGCGAGCCCCTTAATGATGTCCTAGAAGAGTTTATTTTGAGCAGGTGTTGACGAGTTCCCATACAAATGTTGATATGTGAGTCAGAGAAGAAAACGGCCTCCACCAAAAGCAGAGAGCAAGAGAGATGGGTGGGGGAGCGCAACGTCAAACATACGAAAGCTGAATATTTGACAACTGAAACCATCATTGACCTTCTAGGGGGCTTTAGCCGCCTGCAGGGGTTGAGCAGTTGAGAATAATCCTCCCCCTGTCAATTGTCACTCAAGCTCAGCAATAACACAAGCTATCATCCAGCTTAGCCTTTCCCCAATTTAGAGAGAGAGGCACGGCGAGAGAAACAGAAGGAGAGGAAGATCAGAAAAGATGGAGAGAGTTGAAGAAATCGCTAAATGAACCAGCAGCCATGAAATTCCCCCTCCATTCGAAAAACAAGATCAAACGTTCACTGGCAGATTTGCTTAATTAAGTGTCCTTGAGCTGTGTTGATGTGAAAAGCTTTCACTTTTACACCTTACTTCTAATATCAAGGACGCAAACCAATCAGAGACGAGATCCTGAGGGGCTCAGCCAATCAGCACCAAGCGATGAGGACAACTGGACGGGAAGCGATTACAGACTCATAACGATGCTGACCCTCCGTGACAACTTTCAATTACATCTAATGATCGTTGCGACAAGGGACACAAAGCAAAAGATCCCCTTCAGTGCGAACAGAAGCGAATATATAAGCGCAGACCTCTTGATGAACCACGGCCAGGAAATGGCCATTGCTTGTTGCTATTATTTGCTTGATATTTGAGATTATTTATACATCAGATTAGTTGGCGAAGTCGGTTTTGCATTGTGTGAAGGGATATGGAAATGTCCCGACATGACATCTGGACAGATTGACAATGGTAAAGACAAAGCTGACAGCTTTGGCTTTTACTCTAATCTAGCTTTTATATTGTGTCGCTGTTCCATTCAGAGATTTAAGTTCAAAGTGTGGCGATACAGACGGAAAGGAAAATAAACAGATTACGGCTAAAAGGGCAGGAAAAGCCTCTCATTAGAACGACAGAATCAGCTGAGTTGGAAAACATCAGGATCAAATGCATTGTGCTGTGAGAGAGGTCACCACGCTGTTGTGTTTTCGAACTGTGCGTTGCTTTCAAGGGGAAAAGAATTGTTTTAGAGCTCTTTAGTGTTCACGTTCGGCTGGATGTTTGATGACTGCGCTTGCCTGACATGAGAGGAGTCTGGTAATAGGAGACCTTAGATTATGAAGCTTAAAGAAATCATAATTACAGTAAGGGGTGAAAATGGCATCACACAGTCCACATTTTCTTCACTTCAAACCTCTCTCAATCCAAAGCAGAGTTGCTTTTATAATTAGATTAATAAGGCCTAATTTAAATTGGTTCCTCATCAAAACCCTGCTGTGCCGGTATTGCACAAAAACATCATAAACGTAGCCAAGTTTATCTAAAGCAGGCTGGTGAGGCAGGTGTAACACATATGTGGTTTCACACAAATTTTTCTTTTTAGGGTGAAGGACGTCCCACAGAAACATGTTGGTGGGCTCCACTAGAGTGGTCATTTTGGTACAGCATTAAGTAAACACTCAATTAAATGCCAATAACAGCTCACCATGAGACAAGGCCAAGCAGTCTCAGCAACACAAAGATAACAAGAACTTGTTTTGTTCTGTGAGTGATATGCAATCATTTTGTTGGTACAGTCTTTCACATAGACTCCTGAACGAGCTTTGCTGGAGAATAGACTACAATGTAGACCAGGTTTTTATACCAATAATCTCCAAAAGACTAGAACCAAAAAGGTCAAAGGTCAGCTCTCAACATTTTTTGCAGAAATCCCTATTACTAAGAATGTATTGAAAATATTGTGCGCACAAAAAGCCGGCCTGATCTCTGAAAAGAATTTAATTATTTGTACATGTTTACACAAACATTTGAGTATGAATTGGGATGTACTGACATATAAAACATAAAAGATGCAGAGCTTTAGAAATGGAAAAACCTTTACAAATCTTTTATATTAAATAGTAAATTAATTTGTAATGGTACATCTATTATTACAAAGATATTATTGATTTTTAGAGATTACTATTAATTTATTGATTACTTATTTAGAAATGTAGTAGGCACACGTAGAGTCTACACAAATAACAATATATTATATAACATATTAGTGTATATACACTACCGTTCAAAAGTTTGGGTTTGGTAAAATGAATGAATGAATGAATGAATGAATGTCTACCAAGACTGAATTTATTTGATCAAAAAAACAGTAAAAGAATACTGTGAAATATTATTACAATTTAAAATAACTATTGTCGATTTTATCATATTTTAAAATGTAATTTATTCCTGTGATGGCAGATATACATTTTTAGTAGACTTTACTTCAGTGTGACATTATACTGATTTAGTTGAGTTTTTAGATATTATTATTATCAATGTTGAAAAGAGAAACTTGTTTTTTTCCAGGATTCTTTGAGAAACAGAAAGAACAGCACTTATTTGAAACAGAATTTTTTTTGTAATAATGTCAAATTTTGATAAGTTATCCATTTTCATCAAGATCTGGAAACCAATAAGACTGTTCTTACAGGCAGACTGAATATATTGGATTACATCTCTTTTAATCAAACTGTCTGAATATACACTATTTGGATAGCTGTTGTTGCCGTCCATCAGGATAAAATATTGTATATTAACACTCTGTTGCTCATGTACAACATTCCTGATTGTAAAGCACTTGAAGCAACCTTCTACACCTTTTTTTTTTTTGCTGGGGGTGTTCTAATATAAAGCTTTAATGTTCTTGGCTCCAAAGTCTATGTACAGTATTACAGCTAAAGCTCTTTGATGTTGTATTTTCCTGTATAGTACCTATTTTTGCGACATTGTGTGTGGGTTATTTAAAGAAAATTAAAATAAAGAGATTTTTTTTTTTTAAATTGTCAAAATTCCTTTTGGAGGAAAAAAAACTTACCCCAAACTTTTGAATGGTAGTGTACTGTACATATGTTTATGTATGTCTATGTGGTCTCTATGCAAAGGTATGAAAACACAGTAGCCTATACCTATGATTGCTAAGATCCATTGGATAATCCTTCATCATACAAGATCTTGACATTTAAAGCATGCTCTACTTTATCTCAAAGTTCAGGAACTATCATTCTTATATGAATTAAGTACTGAAACAAATCTGCACAACAAATCTGTATTAAGTTTCAGAACATACAGAAAATGAATGCAATTAGAATATTTGGGGTGGAGGGTCAGATCAAAGTGAAATTCGAAGACCCGTAAAACATTATCTTTTTGTTTTTTGATGCACTATTTTGGGACTAGAGCTGCCATCTCACAGCATAATGTACTTGTGTTTCGAATAATGTTAATTTGTTTTCTTAATACACGAGGCTGCTCCCTACAATGTGGTATTTATTTTGTGTTTAGTTAAACACAGTCCTTGATGAGCTATTCCCAAAGGCTGGGGCTGCAGTTGTTTGTACTAGTGCATAAAATCCTTGAATTAGTGTGGGCTCAAGGGTGTGTTCTTTTCCCCAGATTGTGGCTATGGAGAGTGTGTATGCGGAGACCGCCATAGCCATCTCCATGGAGCAGCCAGTAGAAAATGAATCAGTTTAATGGCTCTCTGAGGCAACTCCAAAAAAAGAGACCTTTGTCCAAAATAATATTTGTCCTTTTTGAATGGCATTAAGTTATTGAGTGTGGCGTTTCTTTTGCGAAGCACTGCATATTTTCTGCTTCTCAAGAAATAAACCAATGACACAGAAACGATTGCTAGTTAAAAGGCTACTAGACTCTGTGTGGAGCAGGAAGGACCTATTACGACACAAGTCAAAAAAACACATCCCAAACGCCTGCCACTTATCATCCCATCACTCTTATATATTAATAACAGCGTATTGCATCACTCTAATTGAACTGGATGTTTTCCATCCTTGGGCTGATTGTGTAAAAAGAGTAACTGATTCTCAGGCGCCTCGAGCTGTCTTCCTGCAGAGGACTCCAAGGTAGTGACCTAGAAGTTCTGCCGAGGGGGAAGACCAGCGATAAGACAGGAAACTGCCATGTGGCATTCAGTGTCAACACCTTGTTTCTTCTCTAGTTTTGACCGATGTTCTCTTGCCTGGTTGAATTTCAGAAAGCCAACTGATAAGATGTGTACAGTTTTAAAGCATGGAGCTCGATTTTAAATTCGATTTTAAGAAAACACGTGTTAAATGTTAAATACTATGTGATGATCCCTTTGCAAGGGACACCTTCCTAAAACAAAAAGACAGCATATTATCATTGTGCTAAATCAAAAATAAAATATTTATTCATATTAAGATGAAAGTGTAGATTTTTTCTACTCACTACAGTAATCTTATAAACAGTGTTATGGAGAGTATTACCTTAGAACCCCAGTTAGAAATGTAAACGTATATGTCATTAATATTTAGTATAGTCTGCTTATACTATGGCCACTTTGTAGAACAGACAAGTTAGTTGTCATTTATGTTTGCAGTGTAAAAAAAAATTGACTGGACTGATAAAAAAAATAGCAGTTATTTTCCATTATTTTATTTACGTCTTGTTAGATCTAAAGTAAAATCAAGTAGTGTGGCAAGATAACATTTACCTGAATAAACTGGAATGAGAGAGAGAGATTCTGCGTGTGTGAATTACCTGCATTTGTGCAGCATCTCTCTAGTTATTGTGAAGCTCTGAATTTAATCACTTCAAAAACAGAGACACTACCACCTTTTTGCTAATGTAGCTTTTTAGTAGCGGAAGTAGTTTACTGACAAAGGTCAGAGAGTAGCACTGAATGCTTCTGTGTGTGGGTGTATGCACGAGTAACTGTCTGTATGTGCATGTGTTTTATATACTGTGTGTATATATATAAACACACACATATATGTTATATATACATCACCAAGCATGAATAATCACATGACCTAACCCTTTATCATTTCTATACTTTAAGGCACGGAACGAAGACTTAAAATCTTTCAGTCAAATTGACAAAACTACATAAAAGAAATATTTGCATCCTCTTTCAATAAATAATAAGTTAGAACTAGATGTCAAATAAGAAGACATAAGAGTAGAAAGAGTGAAAGTGAGAGAGAAATAAAGAAAGGGATATGTGAATGTGTGAGGTAAGATAAGACAAACATTCAGTTTCTATTCAGACGAATAGAGTCAGAAAGTGTAAAGCCCTACAGAGAAGCAGCATTAACAATTCATAAAGGTTAAAATAACTGTTTATTCTGAAGATTCCGATGAAGGATGCAAAGAAAGTCCCTGTTGTATTGCCATCTGAAGCAATTAAATCACAAACACAAAGTAGAATACACACTTATGAGTCACTTACACTCACGATCTTTAACACACACACTGTACGTGCATGCAAAAGAAAAAGTTTCATTTTCTTAGTAAGTTTCTGTGACGTTAACACAAGCTGTTTCTTCAAATGAGCTGTTATGACTGTGTAAAGATTCAAGGTTTAATTTTAAATAGGAGCATGTATTGTGTGGTAAGCAGCCTTTGAAAATGCTCTCCGTCTCTCATGCACAATCAATAAATCATAAAATACACAAGCTACAAGCTTAAACACACAATCATAGGACACGAACACAGATAATTAATTACCACAAATGTATTATTCATATAGACACACACACAAACAACACAAACATAGACACACACTTTCAAAGTATTTTCATTAATTTTTCATCGTGCACAGAATAAGGACAGCCGTGTGCTTGTGTGCTTGTGTGCACTTTTCCATCATCACGTCTGCTCTTGGATAAAAATGACCAGATTTCCAGAACCTTTATGATTTGCAGTGTTTTTCAAAGATATTCAATGTTTTAAGTCCAATTTATTTAATTAAAATTGTATTTTTTTAATTCAAAATGGTATTATTTGAATTAAAAAAGTATTTTTTGGTATTATCCAAATAAAAAAAAAAATGAATACTATGTTTGAAAAATGTGAGACAAGTGTTCAACTTATACTTATCACATCAAATCTAAACAATCTAACAAATCGTATGTAACATAAATATGTTAATGAAATAAAAGCTCATTTAACTGTACTTAAAAAGAGTACAAGTTCATGACTATTGAACTACTGACTATTAAAATGTTTTATAAGTACACTTTTAAAAAGGGCACTTTTAAATAATTTAAAATTAAAAGTTTTCTTTTAAAGTACATTTTAAATAATTTACTATAACTGTAGTGTGTTACTGGATATTACATTTACCTGTAAAGTTAATATATTTTAAATTACCTCAACATTAAAAAGTGTAATTTCACGTACATTTAAATATATACAAGTTTCTATAGAAATGATGATATTAAAGTATATTTTAATTTACCATAAATGCTTGTTAGTAGATTCTGCAGTACACTTTATCAATATTTTAACCATATAGGCAATAGAAGTAATTCTGAGATTACATATAAAGATGCACTTCCAGTCCTGCTAACGTTCATCTGATTGCATTTATTATAAACAAACTATAATACATTTTCATTTAATTGCAGTTTGCACTTAAGTATATTCGTTTTTCTAAGTAACCTTTTCATAGATTTGTTCTTCCATGTGTTTTTGTTTGTTCTACTGTTATTTGGAACATACTATAGATGTGGCCCTTACCTTATGAGGAGCAGAAGGCCCACCGCCAAAGGGTGCCAGGCTGGCAGGTGGATCGGTGATGTAGGTTTTTTTGGGGGGAGCGGGCTGGTACCCTTGGTTGGGTGAAGGAGCGGCATGGTGACTTGGCTCTGCTCTCCATGTGTTCTGACCTCCATAAGCAGGAGCTCCACCATAGTGCTGGTCCTGGTAGCCTCCAGATGGAGCAGGGCAGAATCCTGGCTGCGGAGGCCCGTATGCAAAATCAGGGCCTCTGGGTTGAGCCGGCATGTACTGTACCTGCGCTGGACCACGGACCGGCTGCTGCTGGGGGCCAGGCTGGGCAGCCCTGACCTGAACATTGAAGGTTGGCTGGCTCGGAGTAGAAGCAGTGGTGTAGGATGCGGGGACAGGCTGGGGAGCAGATTGGTATTGAGGTCGTGGAAAAGACGAAGCTGGAGTAGGGGCAGTCGGAGAGGCCTGTGGTTTCGGGGTGGATTTTTTGGTGGCGGTTAGAGGGGGTTGAGTTGGGATGACCATGCGCCGATAGCCTGTAACAGGGGTGTTGGAGCCTGCCGCAGCTGGGCTGGCAGAATTCTGTAAGAAATAAACATTACGTTAGAAATTCAATTTAAAATTTTTTTTCCTCTGGGCAAAAGAAAAAAAGTTTATTGTTGCTGCATGATTAACACAAACAATTCATTGAAT
>JAUZSZ010000091.1:14251772-14262502 GCA_034780575.1 Labeobarbus marequensis | reverse complement strand
TAATATAATATAATATAATATAATATAATATAATATAATATAATATAATATAATATAATATAATATAATATAATGTAGTGGTAATGAATGTTTTTAACTGAATGCTTATTTTATTTATTTCATATAAAATATTTATTTATTTATTTAGTGGGCAAAGCAGGGTGACACAGGCTCGTCTGAAAAAACATGACAGCAATTATGTGAGATTAATTATGTGACAATGAATTAACAAAGATGAAAAAAAAATATTTTATTAGAACGTGTGGAAATTTCTCTGTCTATATGTATAAACAGTGTGTGAGAGAGAGATAGAAAAGAAAGAGAAAGAGAGTGAGATTTTCTAATTATTATTAGATGTGATTAGCAGTGTCTTCATTAATGCATTAGTTTGCAAATAACAAATAAAACAACACAAACAAATGTATGTTTAAGTGTCTTTACTGGATATTTATTACGCCTTTATTAAACAAGCATGTTATTTGCTTATTTTTGAGACTTTTTCATGACCATCTCATGATGAAATCCAGGTAAATCCAAAGAGTTTGCATACCTTATGCAGCTGTACACACACATACACACACTCAGGTTTTTCCACATTTCCCATCAGATTAGTTTAATGTGAACATCAGCGTTAAAAACCTCATTAGCCCTGTACAAACCCTAACTTTGACGAGACACCTTTACAATGATTCCCTATTACTGTTTGCTTTATCTCCTATGATGTTCTTTACTTAATATAAAGTACCCTTGCTCAGATAATTGACACGTTCACTTATCTCCATTAATAAAAAGTCAATTAGCTTGCCAAGGAATTGGGCTTATCTGCTGTAATAGAGGCCTAATGAACTGCCCTCGATTCAAGGCCTCAACTCACACTATCATCCGGCACATTTTCTCACACAATAGCACATGGGCAGATACAGGACCTAAAACAGCTTTTATGTTCTGTATCTGCCTTTCAACCTTCAATTAGAAATGTTCCAGACAGAAGCTCAGAATAAGTCAAGAGGTTAGTCAGACATGAAGTCATGGCACTGAATACAACAGACGGCAGTGAACAGCGATAACAGACAGACTTTAAATATGTGTGCCGTCTGACCACACTTTAAAAGCATCTAATCAATACTAAATCACAAAACTGAATGAATTTATCTATGGCATACTAACTCTTTATTTATTTTTTTTTTTTACCAGAAACAGACAAAGTGTCTGAAGGAACACTTCCATTCAGGTTTAAGGCTGCATTTGCCACTTTCTGAAGAAATAAATAACGCAATCAACTTTGAATAGGTCCTTGAACAGAATGTAGCATACAACAATTCACTCAAAAAAAAAATTCATCCAGAAAATGAATACTCAGTGTCAAAAGGTGTTGGCTGGCTAACATTAAACTACTGAGGTAAACATCCCAGCTGTCTGTTGTTCAAACTAAACCATAAGAATCTTAATACCTTACAAACAAATAAAAAACAACAACAACAAAAAACATGTTTGTCACTGTCAGTCTCGTTCAGCCATGACTGGATTTCATCTGGTTTGTTTTTATGTCGCTTAGCCTTGACTTCACATTGTCATAAGCAGTTGCAAGCTGGCAGTAATACACAGAAGCATAAAGGAGACATTACACAACGCATCCACTTCCTGTGGCAAATATTGGATAATATAGGTCTGATACTGTTTTTCAAGCATCTTGTTTAGATAGAGACACCCTAAAATTTGCAGAAGTGTGAACCGCAATGCCCACGGGAGCCCTTCTAGCGTGACACAAGCATGTGTACAAACTCTTCCTCTGTGCTCTCTGAGCTCTGTGTAACTGTAAGATTAGAAAGTTTTCATAAAAAAAAAAAAAAAAAATCATTTTAATGAACTATTGTAGAATTAAAAGAATATCAGCAAAAAATGGGATAAAATGTGGTGTTCTGGAATGAAATATTACCTACAATGTAACTCATTAATTATTGGTTCTGTAATTCTTAAACTATATCAGAATGCACAGGGAATGTTCCTCCTTGCTAAACAAAAGTTAGAAATAATGAAATGATATTTGAAAGTTGCAAAAATTAAAAAATATATTAACTTTCCCCAGCACTTCTAAACTGCAGTCCTTCTTACTTTTACGAATTGGTGTTTATAATATTTATAATCTTCAAAACTGACACCACAAACAATGCAAATCTTTTGTTAACTGTCCTGTGTGGGTCTGAATTATAAATAAATTACCCATAGTCTTTTTCCATCACTTACTGAAAAACAGGTGGTCCGCTAGGGACTTTTGTGTGAGAGAGAGAGAGACACTTGCGCTGCGGCTGCGAGTTTCAATCAGCTTCCAAGTCAGTTTTTAGAAATCATACAGAACTAAATGGAACATTTACAATGTCAGTCTGAATGAAAAATGCATTTTGTGTTATTCAGTTACAATGTGTTAAAAAGTATGGCTTGGTGTTTACAGCAAACCCACAAAACCCACAAAACAACAAATATGCACATTGGTTGGTTGCATTTCTCTTTGCCGACTCTAAGTTACGGTAAAACTAAAATGGGACAAAGTGAGCTCAGATAACTCTGTCTTGCTAAAAGCTGCCTGTTTGACTGGGACAGACGTGTGAGAACACCCTCCAATAATCTCATCATCACTTTTCATCTGAAACAAAGAAAGGTCTCTGTCGCTCTCACACCAGCAGCAGAGCAGCAGGGTTACAGCGTAAAATAAGCTCTCAAGGTCCTCTATCTTTCTTATTTTCTGTGAAATGTTTAAAAATAGAATAACTTAATTAATACAATTTTCACCACAGAGATTAAGTTAAATTCACATTTCTAATCAGAAAGCTTTTTAGGGTCCAGAAAGCCCACGCTGTAACCATGGAAACCCCTATCTGACAGAGCTGCTATCAGCCAATTAATGCAAGAAAAGAGCACTTTTATTGCAGAAACAAATTCCTAATAATACTCTTTTAAAAAAAAAAATTAACAAATTGCCAAAGGGCATGCCGTTAGCTAAGACTTGGTTGATGTCCAGAGAGCATAAAAATGTCTGTCTAGGCAGACACTGCAAAGAAATCACACTAACGCTTTTGAGCATTTATATGGTTTCACCCATATTTACGTGTCTGTAATCAGTAATCAATAACTCACGCAACTCTGCACGTATGCTTGTAAATATGAGCTTCATGGCTTGTTGGGTTTATTTGTCCGCCTGGCTGCAACTTTTTGAACTTTATATAACAAACTATTGATAGAAAACATCAACTCTAAGGATTTGACATTATTCTGACGAAACTTTTATATTTATGACATCGGAAATTCTCATATTGTCTTTTTAATGCATGTGTTTTTAATACTGTATGTTCCCTCATATTGCAAAAAGAAAATTCCCAACCACAAACAAAAACACAGCAAATAATGCTAATACTAATGCAAATAATATAATGCAATAATATAATGCATTTATTTATTTATTTATTTATTTATTTATCAACCTATCGTGGTTTCCACAACAATGTTAAGCAGAACAATTGTTTTCAACATTGATAATAATAAGAATGTTTATTGAGCTCCCAAATCAGTTTATTAGAATAATTTCTGAAGGATCATGTGACACTGAAGACTGAAGTAATGATTCTGAAAATTCAGCTTTGCCATAACAGGAATAAATAACTTTGGTAACACTTTAGAATAAGGAACACTTATTAACTATTAACTACGACTTTTCCCTCAATAAACTCTGAATTTGCTGCTTATTAATAGTTAGTAAGGGAGTTAAGTTTAGGTATTGGGATGTAGAATAAGCATTAATATGTGCTTAATTTGTACTAATAAATGGCTTCTATTCTAGTAATATCCATGCTAATTAGCAATTAGTTAAGAGACCCTTAAATAAAGTGTTTTTTTAATGTTTTAAAACAGAAAACAGTTATTTTAAACTGTAATAATATTTAATAATTTCTAATATCATATTTCATAACATTGAGGTTTTACTGTGTTTTTGAGCAAATAAATGTAGCCTTGCTGAGCAAGAGAGACATAAAAGAGTTCTGAATTCTAATTCTAATAAGTCACATTGAAAACTGTGTTAACCCAGAAAGTTGAGACACTGATCATCACTGTATACTGTACAACTAAACTGCGTTGCTTATAAGCCTTAATAACCTAATAATTTTGTTGTGACTTGTTACAGACACTTTTCACTGTATTTCCTGTGTTTCTTTGTTGTCCTCATGTGTAAACAGCATAAAATCAGTTCTGGCCAAAACCTCTACAGTGTATATTATTATGAGTAATAACACAATTATCTATACACCTCTAATGGTAATACAAATACAGCAATAATTTGGTAGCGTATTATGTAACTAAATAACAGTATTTTATGTAAGGGACAATTACTAGTAACGACATTCAAACAAACTCAAGCATATACATCATAATCAGTCTCATTTTCCAGGAATATCATCAGAGACAGGGACAATGAGAGAAACATTAAAAGCCTGAGCAGCGGGGCAAGAGAAGGATGACAGGGGAGGGTGCTGGCACAGTAAATGGACACATTCTTGGCACCTGCCACCCATCAGGGGCTTAACAGTGACACTGGGGCCATGTTGCTCTAATGGAATGTGCAACCCAAGACCTCCAGTGAATGTGAACATCACATGCTACTGAACACCTGGACATAAGCCAACAATGAATCCCCATACACTCAACCCCTGTGGCCCCACACATGCACGGCGCAAACTTGGACATATAGCACAGGGTTCTGATTAGACCATTGAGAGACGCGATCACATATGAACAAGTGACACACATTCATGGCCAACAGACTCACTGCTGAACCTCTCATGTAAATGATCACAGTTTGGGTTCTATGATTAATGCTGAACTAAACAAACACTGGACTGTCATGGAATTTCATTTCTTTTAACCAGATGGTTTCACCAGTCTCGAGCTGATCAGTTAAATTCACACAGGTTTCCTAACCAAATAACCACAGATGTAATCCATCAAATTAACTAAAGACATGAACTTAAAAATAAAAAGAGGAATTAATTATTAGTTTATTGATAAAAACATTTAAATCATGTACTTAATTTGTTACAACACAATATAAATGAATAAATCATATTTTAAACTGACAAAAAGTAGACAAATATTTAAAAATGCTGTTAAATGTAATAATAAAATAATAAATTAATAAGTATTTTGTTAATAAATTTCCAAATGATTTTCCTTATCCATTTCTGGATCAAATGAAAAATAAATGCAATTGGATGTCCTTTTGACAGCTTGTGCTATATTTCTCTTTTAAAAACTTAATATTTATTTAAAACTAAAATGTAAAAGGCATTCACATATTTTGAATTGTGGGTTAAGTTCAAATCTTTTGGAGCCAGTTTACAGAAATCGATCTATATTTTGTTGTTTTGTATGCAGATTCTGACCTACTGGTATAAAAAATATAATTAAACTTTATTTGGAGTACTACTTGAAGATTGTCTGATAATCAAATGTTTTTCAGTATATCTTTAGTTTGACCTCAGTACTACTTCTGCACAACTAAAGTGCATTAAGCACAAACTTAGTTGTTCCAGACTTTAGACAGTATACTAGGTGGGTATACCAAAAGTACAAATGCAGAGTATTTTTAAGTACATAAATATGTAAATGCCTTTGTAGTATACTTTGCATGAAGTAAATGTAATACACTTTGGTATATTATTTTTTTCAGTAAGGAAATCAATTTGTTTTGTGAACAAATCATTTGGACCAGTTTTGTAATCTGGATCATTTGATTTATGAACCTGGATTAAGTTAATATCTTTTGGGAGTCGAGGTATATATTTTCTACTAGTCTATATATTTTGTTGTTTTGTAGTGTTGGCAAACACATACCAGCTTTATTGAAGGATAATACACTGTCATGAAAGTTAAAGTAGAAATATCACAAAGCCAACAGTCCGCTTTTAATGCATGTGTGTGTGTGTGTGTGTGTGTGTATGTTTCCAGATGTCTTTTTTAAAGTGCTAAAATAGACCCAGCATATAAATGGCCACCAGTGGTGGGCTTTCATGGTCAGATGGTCACCTGTCTTCCAAAATAAAATGTCATTGGCAAGACGACAGCTTCAAAGAGCCAGGCGAGACTTTTTTAGTATGATGCAAGGCAGACCAAGAGCCCTTGTGTCCTGCAGTCGTGGTCCAGTAACATCCTTATTTCAAGCAAGTTTTGCATATTGAGTTTTCAGGTAAAAGACACATTTTAGTCTGTGCAATTGAATTTGCCTCACCGTTTCTTTGAATTTTGACTCCCAAGTCATTTTCCAGTTCTGATCCTCAAGTGCAAAAACACATTTTGCAAACCCGTACATGTGCCCTGACCACAGTCGTATGCAAATATGTACAAATGCTAATAATTTAAAAATTCAAGGCTATAAGTCTTACCAGCTCCCTCGTGTGTTGCATCCTCGAGTTGTTTATAGGGGTTGAACTTGGGCTTGGGAGCCACAACAGGAGCAAACTTCTTAGGAGCCTGTTGCTGGGATACAGAAATACTGGTGGTACCCATGGGTAAGCTGGTCTCCATTCGTGCACTCACATGACCTTGCTGGTCACCATCATTATGGCCACCCCACATCTTTCTGGAGTCAAGAAATCTAAAAAACAACAACAAGACCACATTATTATATTGCACTGAGATGCACAGGTCCCATAGCACCCAGAATGCCCACAATGTGTGAGGAATTGTAGTGCTGTCTGAATTCCAGTGTTATATTCCTTCCATAAAAATCTAGTTGTTTTTATACATAACATAGAAATGGGTGGATGAGCCACTGTGGTTCTTTTCATCAGGGACCAAATTCCCATCCCCACTGCTCTGTGCTGTGGCAGCTTCTCCCGCTCTTTGTTCTTAACTGTGGACTTAGCAAAGGAAACTGTGCATTTCAAACAGGCATGGAAGAACCAGAACAAGTTCAGAGTCCCATCAATATGATTATTATATCAGAAGATCTGAGTGTACCTTATCATTTTATGGTAAGTTCACCCCCAAAAAATGCAAATTATGCCATGACAAATGAAGTTCAAATGGTCCAAGTCAAACTTCGTGTTTTGTAAACAAATCATTCAGACTGGTTTTTTGAACTAGATGCTACAAATTATGAAATATCCAACTCAGGAGAAACAATTATGCACACAGTACATCAACTCTAATGAATATGCCAAGGAAAGCCAAATTAAGTTATTAATTCTCAGTTTAACTTGCATTTCGGTTTATTCCTCTTTACAAATCTGTCGCGTTAGTGTGTTTTCATGTCTTGATGGAAAGATTATATATTTACAAGTTGAGCGCACATGAATGCCACCATAAAATGGTGAAACTTAAGATTTTATTTGAGTACAAAAAGTTTATGCCAATTCTTTGTTTGTCATTTTTTGGAAATATATGTTGTTATGGCTATTGTTATAATGTCAGTAGTACATGTAAATTAACAATAAATACTCTTACTCTATGTCACCTGTACTCAGTTTTCCCTGTTTATTTGTCAGCTTTAATTTGACAGCTCAAGGAAAGTCAGATTGAACCCAGTACATTATGGATGTAATAGTTTACCTACCTTTTTAGCAAAAGGAAATGCCACAGCCATTATTCTCTGTTTTCTCTAGTGATTTGAACACATTTGACGTCATAAGCGCAACTAAACACAATCTTCTCAGAGGACAAGACTGCACCATTATGAACCATTTTTATGATACTGGCATGCTTGCATTTTTTGTCATTTTGTAAAATGTTAGCCTTCCACTTCTATTATATAGAGTGGAAGAGTGGCCAAGACATTCCTTTTAAAAAAATCCTACATCCCTAATTCTACCCAATAACTAAACTTAACAACTGCCTCACTAACTATTAATATGCAGAAAATTAGGAATTTATTGAGGGAAAAGTCGTAGTTAATAGTGAATAAGTGTTCCCCATTCTAAAGTGTTACCAATCCTCTTTTTTTGTAGAAGAAACAAAGTTACATGGGTTTGGTTTGATGGGTGAACTATCCTTTTAAGAGTGTATATTTTCAAATATATAGTCTCAGGACTTGGCATCCCGCAAAACCAAATACGGTGTTAATCATTCCTCGAGTTCTCTGGGATGTGCCAAGGTGTCAAATAAGAGGCTGTAATTTTATATAATCCTTTACTTCACATACGCCACACACTTTTCTATAGTTAGAAGCAAAAAAACACCAGTTGCTACCCATGTATCAATTTAAATGAAACCATAATACATCATGCAATGAAGAACTGGAGATTTACTAGTTGCGTCGAAGCTTAGAAAGCTGCCAGAGAACATGACAGCAGATCAGCTTTCACTGACGTGGTGAAAGCCGTAGTAACAACAACATTAACAACCTGACAATATTGATGACTTCTAATGCATTTATTGACAACTTCAGGAGCATGTGTGTGCTAACTGCTGTGCTGTACTTATTAAAATAACTTATTTACTCTTATCTGTGTTCAGCTTGTCTCTGAATCAGACACTATTTACATAACCGGTGTTGTTTACCTGCTTGGGCACTTAGCTGCAGGGCTGTTGCTGTCTATTTTGACTAAAAATTGCACCAACTCAACAATACACAGGCCTACTTTTATTTCCCTACTTGGATTATTATTATTTGGATTATTACTTACAAATGTGGAAGATTATTCTAAAGCAGAGTGATTCAAAGAATTATTCATAGTAAATGGGTTCTACATGGCCTGTTATGAGCTGCAAGTGAGTGGCGAGAATAAATAGCCGCATGCAGCGGGATTTGATACAGGTGTTGAGGTGCAAATGACTGAACCTGTGCCATGCAAGGATCAAAATAGCTCTGGTAGTTCAAAATAGTTTGATGTAAGTCTGTAACGTGAACTATCTGCAGAGTACAGCATAATGAGATAACTAGACTGAGATTGAGGTTAACTGAAGTGATTCTTATGAACATTATACATATGGTAGATGGTATTTCAAGTCGCGACTGGCTGCCGCGATGGGCCTTAACAAAATCCCCATTACACGCAAGATGGATTTCTTTGAATAACCCCTCTTCTTTAAAATAATCTTTTAGAAGAAATAGACCATGGGTAGAAGAAATAGATGACAGGTCATCCCGATCGCAAGGTTAAGTCAAAAATGTCAGGGAGGTACAAAATGTCAAAAACAAAACTCACTGTTTATTAACCTTCATGGCTTAATAACTGCAACACTACTGGCAATACTATCAGTGTGTCAAGGTCAAAAAGTCAAGCATGACTCAACAGAGTTATTTTAGCTCACTGATACTAAACTGAAACTATAATCAAAACCATAAAAAATGTTACTTGAAGTAAAATTAACTTAATATTACTAGACCTAAACTTTACCTAAAATTGAAATGACAAATATTTAATAGTATATCAATGAAATAAAATAACACTGCTCCACAAAACAATATTTCTAAATTACTAATTCATGCTATTTATAAAGTAAGAATAAGATATCTACGCTCACATGTAATCAAAGTGTAAGGAAAATATGTTGATTTTTACTTGGCTATGCCACATAGCAATTTTAGTGTCATTATAATTAACCTTTCCTTGAAAAAGGTAAAAATCATATGAAACTAACAAACTGTAAATAGAAAACAAACTGTAAAAAGAACTTGCCACATGTATTTTAAATTGAATTTGATCATTTATTCATCATTGACTCATTAACATGGTATATACAGTATGTGCTACAATAGCACCATGTTGTACAAATCATGCTGTACAACCATGGTACTTGTTTTTAAGTATAATTCAGAAAGAAAGAGAAAGAGAAAGAGAAAGACAAAAGAGAAAGAATGTATCACTGGCTGAACCCTCTAATAGCACTTGTTTTACCATCGCAACCATTCTGAAATCGAATGAAACTTTATTTGAACTATTTCAACACAACACATCTTTCATTTTTTCTGCCATTGGTCTTTTTTGTGGGTGCCATTGTTGCTTTTTGTAGCTGTAGCTGTGTACACTGTTTGGCTGCTTCTGACTGATGCAGGCTTTACGTTTTCCCTCCAGAGACGAACCAAAAGAGCCCACGCACAATTGTGTTCTAATATCGTCTAGCCGCACCACATGGCAGAACTTCTTTACTGAGCTTCCCCATTGATCCTTCTGTGTCAGAGCTCTCCGTTTCCCATCATTCTGCTCACACACACACCTATCAAAGGCCGTAAAAAAGGGAACAGCGCAAGGACAGGGGACATTGTCACACAGTAACGGTTCTAACACACCTGAACTTTACGGTAAAGGTTGAAAAAGATAATTTCACAGCAGACGTTATGCGCTACAGAAATCTATACAACACGTTTCTTCACAAATACTCAAAGGTGTGTTATATTTCCTGACCTCTGCTGCTGACTCTGTTATAATGCCTGGAGAGTGTGTGTGAGAAGAATAAAGCACAGCTTAACCTCAACCCTGACCTCTTCAGTGAGAAAGAAAACAGTGAGCAGGGGGATCAACGTGGATCAAAGAGACTATAGTTCGATGGAGACACAGGATGTCAGTGGATGTCACAGGATGTCAGGATGTCATACTAAAATGTCACAGGATGTCCTTTCCGCTGCATTTTGTAAAAGCAAGAAGAGCAAAATAAAAGTCATATCTAGAACTAAAAACGTGCTGTAATCCTAGGATAAACCTGTAATTATTGTATACATATATGTGTGAATATTAAAATATATA
>JAUZSZ010000091.1:14173262-14184104 GCA_034780575.1 Labeobarbus marequensis | reverse complement strand
ATCTCAAATAATATATATATATATATATATATATATATATATATATATATATGCCATGTGTTCCATGTTGCATTTTATTTGATTTTATCACATACTACCTTTAAATAAAAATCACCTGTTCTCAATACTTTAATAGCCTGTGTATAGCCAAATGTTAAACGCATAAAGTCATGAACGAAGGAAATGGTTAATATAAAGAACATACCTTTTTCACAACTGTCTCTCTTTGTTAACACTATCAGAAATTTTAAATAAAAGCATTTTAAGTAATCAAATGTTGTTTCATCATAAATGTATACATTGAATGCTCTGTAAAAAAGCATCTGTATAAGGCAAAAACATTTGCCTCCCAGAGCTACATACATTTATCTACCTTTCAATAGAAAAGATCACAAGTCAATGTAATATTAAAGCATTCCCTGTATTCACCAGTCAACGAGTAGACAGAATGAATTACTAAACTCCGGTATAAACTGTACAGCATCGCACTGATATTTGAATTTAACATCGCAAACGAAACATACGGCCAGCACTAATATTTCATATCTGCAGCTCTTGTAAGCAGAAGCCACGTCTCTAGGCACTACAATCTTCCAGCCTATTTACTTCCGCATTCTTCAAAAGAAACACAAGAGTGCAAGAATGTTTCGGAATAACAACACGATCAGTTTCTGAAGTTCATATGCACCAAGTATCTACTAATCGTATTCAAAGTGCGCCGACACCTTCTATACGTTCGCTCAAATGTTTCGGCTGCGGGGTAAAAACACGAAACAAAGTTCGCCCCCCTCCTTTCTAGCAATCCCACGCCCTCCATTTCAATGGCACGGCACGAATCTCTCACAGAAGAACATATAGTTGTCAAATATAGTTCAAGCTGTAGAGCTCCAGCGCCGAAACAACGCTGCGTTATCCCAGGCCTGAGATCGGCGTTTCCGCGCGTGGAGCCGCCCCTAGAAAGCTTTAATAGTTCTCTTACCTCGCTTTCTAAGAATCACAGAGTTTCAAATCCCCACTTAAAGTGAAACTTCTTTTTCCCAAATCTGGGAGAGTAACAGGCAGTGCCGTCAGAGGGCGAAATTCCAGCCGGCAGCACACACACACACACACACACACACATTCACACAGAGTCACTTAAATTTGCCCATGTATGGCAGTCTAAGCCAGCACTCAGGCAATATCTCTTCCTCACAAAGGCTGTATTTGCCTTATTGTGCAAACAGTGTAATAACTGGGATTATTCATCATATGTTGCATGATTGGCCTGGACACTGTCCTCTTTGTGTCTGCTGCTGTCTTTAAATTTAAGCAATCAATGTTACAAATAATACAATTAAATTCTTTATTTGATTCATTCAAACAGCAGTGGGCCGAAGGATATTCTGTGGACCAATTGACTGCAAAAACTACAGAGGGGAGAATGAAATGGCATTTCACTGAAATATATGAGTGTAAGCACTCAGTTGTTATATATATTTAGTAAGAGAAAGCCAGGCTAGATGTCGCACAGGGGAGTTGTCACATTTAGTAACTATAAGATTTTAATATATAAAATATATAAATGTGTTTTCTGCACAGTGGTTTGATATGTTTATGTTAAACACAATATTCTTAAATTAGAATAATTCTTGATGAAGAATATTTCTATGCAGCAAATTAAGTTTTAGTATTTTTATTATTATTATTATTATTTATTTATTTTAGGTAATCACTGAATTGACATATATTAAAAGAATAGGCTAATTCATACAAAAATTTAAATTCACTCACCCTAAGGTCTTCCAAGTTGTAGATGAGTTTGTTTCTTCATATGAACAACAGTAATATGTCCTCTGCAGTGAATGGGTGCCGTCAGAATGAGAGTTCAAACATCTGATAAAAGCATCTAAATAGTCAACAACCAATCAACATGCATATTTGTAATGAACAAATCCATAATTTTTAACCTCACACTGTTGCTTTCAGCTAAAATATGAGTCCTCTGTCCATAAAATTGCATTCTCCATTGGTGAGCAAGTGACATGCCAAACTAAATTTTGATTGGAGTAATTTTTTTTTTTTGCGGTGAGTTCCTTGAAGGCTAGGGTCAACAATATAAAAAGGGAGATTTTAACAAAAATTAAATGAATAATTTTCAGTTTGATCGGTCAACAAGTTGACTTGTATTAAATGTGTATTTATTAATTACAATATTTGCTGGCAAAAACAACAAATTAATGTTTTTTTCTGTTACTTTTCACCAGTTTTGCATGTTTTAATTATGTATTTATTTATTTTTTAATTTTAACTTTTGAACTTGCTCTGGAAACCTATACTTGGCTGTTTAATAGCAGGTTCCCATTGTGTCAACTTACCCCATGCTGTGTGACAACATGCCCCAGTGGGCCAATGTGTGTTTAACGATCTTTCTTCCTCAGCAGTATTGCTGGGATATATTCAGAGGTGGAATTTCAGAAATATCATCTGGATAATAAGACAAGTCTCATTAAAATCTCATTAAAATTTCATTTAGTTTCTTTAAAATTGTCAATGCATTTCTAAGGGAGAGCAGCATGCTCACTCATCAACCAGAAATAATAGTAATCCAGACGTGTACGTAACAGTAATTCAGTAATATACCTCACCGATAAGACTATGATCTGTTTAGTCTAATCTCCTTTCACACTTCACTCGACAGGGCGCTTGACTCTCTCAGACGCGGTCTGCCCTTCAACACCCACCAACACTCAACCACACACTGCAGTTTGCATTCAAATCTGAAAGTTTGCATGTTCAGCTGTCAATGCAAATATCATAGCAGTGCTCTGGTTCTGCATTTTTATTTCTGCGTGCTAGGGAATGTACCACAATAGCTTTGAATGATGATGACAGTGGTGTCCGCATGCTCTAAAGGTAACAGTTTGAGATAAACCTCATTGTCATCTGAATAGCATGGTTCATTCAGACTTTCGCCAGAATAGTTTAAATGTAGTAATTTTGGGTCCTACAAAAGATAAACAAGATCGAGCCATAGAATAGGTCCAGTGCAACTAGAGGGCTTTTGTGGGTGTGACAGAATCATACATTTGGCGTGAATTTAATGAGGCTCTCCTGGTCATCTACAGAAATGCCGTTTCGGTAAAATGAAAATAGACTTGGATTACACCACAATACAAACTTTGAGTCAAGAAAGAAGTCTCGCCACAAAATATACCCCACGTTCTGTAAATTCAGCGAATTCAATGAAATCGGCATAGTTTCTATTTTGGCTGTTTTGGCGTCCCATCGTTACCAATAAGAACATCGTAATTGGAATGAGGCTTGTGTTTTAGAAAGAGAAATATTGTCAGGCAAAGACACTTGTGGCCTGAAATTTCTTGCATATAGAAAGTGGAAGCACAGTTAAAGGCTCTTATCTTTCTCTTCATCATATTGACTCATACATATTCACACTTGAGATCATAAAATGGAGTTCACAGTATTTGACAGGCAGACAAATCAGCAAACTTGTTGTGATCAAGTTCAAGGTCATATTAATGTAAGAACAACTCCATGCATTTAATTACTTCTGCTTGCATTACTCTCATTATTCTTATTCAAGTCACTTAAATATAAATAGTGTCTGCTAAACTAATAAATAAATTTATTTAATATGCCTTATTAAAAGGTTCTGTTAAGACAAGCTTACCTTAATATATATTTATACATTGAAAAAAATAAGTGTAGAAACAGTGTTTGCTCTGAAATGTCTAATAAATTTTTCAATTAATTATAATTAAGCAATGGCAAGTACATTAAATTAAATATGAAATTTTGAACTTAATTTTTAACTTTATAACTAAATGTAAGGAGAGAAAAATGAGTAAAACGTGCTAAAAATATATATACAGTAAATCATTTACATTTTAAAAGATCATTTACATTTTTAATATGGATTCTCATGTTTAGATTTTTCGACAAGAAATATGCAGTAAAATCTATACAGATAAAAGGACTTCAAAAATAGCAAAATAATAATAATGATAATAATAATAATAATAATAATAATAATAATAATAATAATAATAAAAAGGCACAGTAAAAGGGTTTTAATGTGACCTTTCAAAAACAATAGCAGATTAAATCTGTTAATTTGAATAAAAATCAAACCCTGGGACATAAATGTGCCCATAATGCAAGAGACACCTGCAAATCTCTTCAACTGATGAAAGAAAATCATCAATTCATCAACGAACGGGAGCAGTAAATGTAAACAGTTTAGGCAGAAAGTCTCTCTGTATGCGTCTAAATTCAGCGCTGATGACTATAAGTGAAATCCCTGACTTGAAACACTATGTCGACTCGCTTCAGAGGTTGTCTACAACTGATTAACTTGTGCTGCAAGCACTTTGTAAACTGTTTTGTACACCATGCATGAAAAACAGAGGCAGAAAGAACACCACCAGAAGATCAAGCGCTGAGATAAATCAGACGATTGTGGCTTGTTTTGCCGTGACTGGTTCTGCATCCCCCGGTGTGCAGGTTCCAGGGCACATTGGAAAGGTAATCTCATTTGTTCTGTGTGACAGCTTATTTGCAACTTTGCTTACTGGCAATTTCCTAATGGGCCCCATGAGTAGTGTCTGGCTCCCTCTCCTTCTTCTTTCCTTCTCTCTCACTCGCTCTCTCACAAATTTGATCAAAAAGACACTCTAAAACAAATCTGAAAACAATTACTGTTGCCCCAGCATGAAATCACTGTGTTTTCCAGCTGCCAGTCAACTGGCAATTAATGTTTTTGCCTATGAGTAAATCCAACACTTTAAGTACACAGAACAACTATGCAAGTATGATAAGGGACGAGTTCCAGATTTTTGACTTTTTTGAGCCGTGTTACTACTTGCAACGAGATGAAATGAGACGTCTGCACTCCAAAACGTGGAGCGATATGACAAGACAGCAGATGTGCTGAAAGACAAAAAACACAGTTTTTGCACTTCTTAAGAATACAAGCGACAATCTATCTTTTATATCACCTCTCGACACGAGGCTAACGCTCCCAGCGTCGGATATCCTGTTGTACACACAAAACGTTAGGGCCGACGCGCTCTTCTTCCCGCACCACTTCCTCTGTTGCACGAGACAAACCTCAAGCAGCTGTGGAGGAAAGAGAGAGCATGTTTTAGAATGTCAACGTGACAGTGACCTGCTTCGCAGCAGGCTGACCGTGACAGAAACAGAATAAACCTACTTTACCTTTTAAAGCTCGAAGCCACGCAAGATTTCAGTCCTTGAGGAAAAAGAAAATTCTTAGAGTGGATTCGTAGGCCTCTCATGCATCTTTAATGCTGTCAAATATCAAAGATGGTTTCAGGAAATGTCAAGAATGACAAAGGCGACCGTGCTGTATTTTCTCTTTAATAATGTACAAATCCCACAGCTACGGCGAAGCTTCTGCATTAAACCAGTTAATGTGCAGGTGCTCATTCAACTAAATCCAGTGTTGTTCTTAAATTATTCAACGTAATATGTCCAGTACGAAAGCTTTTTCACAAGATGATGTGCATATCTTCAGCTAACTGCTTCTAAATTGGATTGGGAGGTTGGATCACACAACTTCAAAACAACCACAAAAAAAAACATCGTTTCAATTCTAATAGAGATGCTAATTCAAACACAACAGGCCTATCGTTTGCCAAACATTAGCATCAAAAGGCAAGTGTGAGAAAAGGTAGAAGGCCCACAAACCAAGCACAAAACCCATATCCTCAAGCAACTAATCAAACAACTGCACATGTAGATCTAAACCCAAGATTACACAAGATAATGAATTCTAATTTGAGTGTTTAAGCATGTAAATATTCATCAGGATAGCAGAAGCAGATACGAGCCTGCGGCCGTGGCTTTTGATTCTAAGCACAGAACAGAAGGAACTGTTGTTTGCTTTGGAGACACTTAGAGAGTTAGATTTTTTTTAAGCATGGCAAAGAAAGTTGCATTTACCGTGCAAAGGCAGGGCCTTTATCGAATCAATTTCTGGGCATGAAAGTTGCAGAATGCTGTTATTTGTTTGCCTCATTCTGTTAGACGGCAAATTAGCATAAGAGATAAACTGCATAAACCATAAAAGTTTTCTGGCAATAAAAAAGATCAAATGTCTAAATATGACTTTTGTGACTTTAAACTACAGGCACAATCCAGTCTATCAGTAATTTGTTGCATTTTCATTTTATTAGGCTTATGAGTCATGTAAGCTAAAGCAATTCACAAACTAAGAAAAGCACACATTTTAAAGCACACTTTTCACTGTACGTTCCATCAGTCGATGAGGTGTGTGTAAAAAGAATAAGAAAGTACTATAGGTCTGAAAAGAATTGAAAGTAATATATTAAGTCTGCTTTGAAATCGAGTGTAACTAAGTTTGGCTCTGTTAGTGTGGCCTATAAGAGAGCTGGAAGGAGAAAATGGCCAAAAAAGTGGGAGAAAAACCTGAATAACTGCATTTGACATCCTTGTAGCAATGAAAAGCTGAATGTGGTTTCGCTGACGTAAAAAGAGGTGGTAAATGTAGCAGGCAGAGTGAGACACTGAGCTGATGAGACAGTGTGTCTGGCAGTTTGTCTCTCCTTACCTTCTTTCAGCACATTACTCCATTTGTATTATACTCACCTGAGTGATTTTACCACGCAAATCTGTGAAGAGCTGGTCCTGGATATTGTGAGGAAAACAAGACAGCACGTAAACCAAGTGAAGCCTTTAAATTTTATAGGATAGAGACTGTGGTCAGAGCAAATGGCCTTCTGGTGATGAGATAAGGTCATTTGTTTCACTGTCCAATTCAATTTTCTCAACAGCAAAAAGTCATTGATGGGGTTCCATGAGCAGGATTTGTGTTTTTGAGAAGTTTCTGAGCATTTCTAGTCGTAATCTTACTAAAAAAAAATAACATTATAACAACTTTAGTAGATTTTATTATTAAAAAAACATATTTGAATCTTTGTATACACTACACAATATTTCAAATGTATCCTGGAGAGGTTGCACCGCAATCTTTATTGGTGTTCCTACCATCAGCTTCATGCAAAAACTGCAACAACATCTGTATTAACTATGAAACAGACTCTGATAAGTGCTAGGTTCAATAAACCAAAGTGAAGGGAAGAAAGAAAGTCATATACCTGTAGGTTAGAACGACTAATGAGGTTGAATAAATTATGTTGTTGTTTTTTTTCTGAGTAAACTATTTCTTTAAAGACTAATATTAGTTTCTTCTTGAAAGAAAATTTCTGTCAGAATTTTCTCAGCCTCACATCGCCACAAAAAAGACTTTCATTCATCTTCTAAACACAACTGAGGATATTTTTAATGAAGCCTGAGAGGTTTCTGTCCCTCTATTGAAAGTACAAGCAACCAAGACTTTGAAGCTTAAAAAATTTCATAAAGACATTATAAAAGTAATCCAAATGAACCGAGCGGATTATTCTTCTGAAAAGACGTCATCGCTTTATATGATAAACAGATTTTATTTAGGCTTTTATTCACAAATAAAGATTGGTCAACACGTATAGAGCATATGGATTACATTTACAATTGCATAGATGATTACATGGTTGCATAGACATTTAATGGAGGGACAGAAATCTCTAAGGTTTCATTAAAAAAATCTTCATTTGTGTTTCAAAGATGACGAAAGTCTTATGGGTTTGGAAGGACATCAGAGTGAGTAAATGACAGAATTTTCGGGTCTCTTTGATTGAATTAGAACAATAAGAAGCACAAAAAAGTTCACCTACAGTGCTGAAGCAAAGTCCCATTACCATAAGCTGACAAACTCATTACTGTATGATTTGATAAAGGTCATTGGTAACAGTCTGCCAAACCTTCTGTTTCAGACCCGAGACTCAGAGGGAGGAGCACCGCCCACTCGCCCTGTGTGATGTGAAGTGAACACCCAGGCATGTGGGAGTGTTTATGACAGCACTAATTAGTGTCTCTAGACTTGCAGTGTGCACACACAACATCTATATAAGGAGATAAAATATTTAAAAGATGGTGTTTATAATGAGAAACATCGGAATTGAGAGAACCACAAAAGTCACTCAGCCATGCCCAGGCAAAAAGAGGGATACAAGCAAACAACTTTATCAGGAGAAGATCAAATTGACTGCTGTTGTCTTTGTTCACCATCTCTCTCATTACAATTGTGCTGAAGAAAATAGTTTTCTACACACTTTCACTGCCCAAATCACCAATGACTTGAAAATAGCGCAATTGTGACTGTCCACTTTTCCATCAACCTTTGTTCTGGAAGTACTTTTCCCATTCATTTTCCCCTTCCATCGCCATTCAAGACTTGATTTTAATCAGAACATTATGCAAGTAAAAGCAAATTGAGAGACAATAAACCATTGCGAATGACAAAATCAAATCAGAAATGATGAAACTATTGGCTAAAAATTATGGAATTTTTGGAATTTATGGACTTTTATTGGCTTATAATTATGGAATACCACATTTGAAGTAGGTATTAGTGTTAAATATGTCAAATAAATAAATAAATAATCTATGAGAACGTAGAAATAAGGACAATTTTTCATTTTTTTTATTGCAGCAGTTCCCGCTTCTATGATTCTGGAAAGTATTCTGATTGTAGGAAATGTGTGAATTTCAGCAAATAAACACAAATTTAAAAGCATATAATATCACTTAACAACCTCAGAGATCATGGTAGGTCTGGCTTGAAAGGGTTATTTGTTATCAGTAAATGTCAGTTTCTATAGGGATAAAATGAATAGGATTTTTTTATTATTATTATTATTATTTCCAAAACTGGACTATTTTGCTCTAGACAGCAACAGAAATTTAGAACTCTCTGAAAATCTGTTGCAAGCAGCTGGCAATTTCCTTTTTATGTCATTTGTCTTTTAAACACTAACATCAAAGGCTCACAGACTGACATATTTTCCACGCCTAACATAAAGACACCAACATACACACTCTGTTCATATACATACTGTATATAATTATTTGATGTAACATTCAGTCAATAGAGTAAATCTAAAGAAATAGGTCAGATATTCATTCAATTCAGAATTATTAACACAAGGCATAAATACTCACACATTCATCTGAAAAGTGATGTCTAGAGAAATGTATTATTCTGAAAAAGAAAATAAATGGCAGACATTTATACAAAACACAAAAGTATCATAGAACATCAGGACATCAACAATATCCAGAACATCAGGTTCGTAAGAGATACAGACAACTGTCAGAACAATTTTTTTTCAGGTGAGCCATGTTTTCTGATAGCTTAAGCACATCTGGAAACATCTCTGAACTCTCAACCTCAAATGTTAAATGTATGCGTGTCTCTGCTAACGTGCAGAGATAGAGAACATCTCACTGACAGCAGGACGGCACGTTCTGTAAGGTACTAAAAGTGTTTGGACACAAAGTCTGAGACATTCTGTAAGCTCATAATGTAAATGTGTGACATCACATGCGAGCACATTCGAATTTATCTTCTTCTCAGTATCAATCAGACATAAATTAAAGCAGTATGAAGATGCTTTTTTGTCTTACTAGACATTTTCCTAAAGCTCAAACAGTAGATCATAGGTTCAGTTCCCATGTATGAACTGATCAAACAAACACCTTGAATGCAATGTAAGTTTGACAAAAGCATCTGCTAAATACATAAATGGTAGATAAGTTTAATTAGCTATAGAAAGATTTCATTTTTAAAGATAGATATAGAAAAGAGATTTCACTTTAACTTTAACTAAGAATATTGCATTGCAATAGTATGCAACACCTAACCAAGTATCAGAAAGAAATTAAATTAGCTTATAATTGACTTGTCTTGTAAATGTAAAATATTATGGACCTATTTATAGACCTCTGCCCAAGAGTACCTTCAGGGACCCCTGGCAGGTTACAGACCCCTGGCTGAGAACAATGGCCTTTTGTTACACAGCTCTTAAAGGTCAGTGTCTTTAAGATGTTGGCAAGGTGACACTAAAGTGATATTTCAACCAAAAATTAAACTCCTGTCATTATTTACTCATCTTCATGTCATTCCAAACCCATGACTTTTTTTCTTCTTCCATGGAACACAGAAGGAGATATTTAGAGCTGCTCTCTTCCATAAAATTACTGAAAATGGATGGGGACAAATGGATTTCAATCTCCAAAAAGAACTAAAAAAAAGTACCATAAATGCAGTCCATATGACTTCTTCACTGTATTTCAAATCTTCTAAAGGCATACAACTGGATATTAGTCATTATTGACTGAAAATCTTGCCTGGACAGCTTTGGTCACCACTCACATTCAATTAATGGAAAAGAGCAGCATGAACTTTGCTTTAAATAACTATTTTAGTGTTCCACAGAAGAAAGAATAATCACACTGCTTTCGAAGACATGAGGGTGAGAAAATGATGACACAATTTCTTTTTCAAGGTAACCGCTTTAAAGTGTTGTACAGCATTGTCCAGTTTTCAATCCAATGCAGTCAAGATGCTTGTCGTGAATAGCAGGGGTGAAGAAATGTGACATCTGGAGTGATGTAATATCAGCTTCCATTGCTAGACGAGTTATAAAGAGCAATATCCAGCTCTGTGGATTGAGATGAGTTTAGATTAATGCTAGAGGACACTGAAATGTTTGTTGTATAAAAGCTCAGTTTATACAACAATGTGTCACAGCTGTATATGAAAGACTATAATCTGACAGATGGCCCGGAGCCCAAGAGATGCTCCATATTAATGGGAATATCGCAAGGTCTAAAGTTCATGTGACTCAATGAGATTTCAGATTTCACCTCAGAGAGCTAGAGAGAGAAAGCAAAGGAGAGACTGGGATTACTAGGATAACTTAA
>JAUZSZ010000091.1:14157340-14173162 GCA_034780575.1 Labeobarbus marequensis | reverse complement strand
CAGCACGTAAACCAAGTGAAGCCTTTCAATTTTGTAGGATAGAGACTGTGGTCAGAGCAAATGGCCTTCTGGTGATGAGATAAGGTCATTTGTTTCACTGTCCGATTCAATTTTCTCAACAGTAAAAAGTCATTGATGGGGTTCCACAAGCAGGATTTGTGTTATTGAGAAGTTTCTGAACATTTCTAGTTGTAATCTTAGTAAAAAAAACAAACAATATAACAACTTTAGTAGATGCTATTATTAAAAATAAATATATTCAAATATTTGTATAGACTACACAATATTTCACATGTATCTGGTCAGGATGAATTTTCATTTTTGAGTACACTATTACTTCAAAGACTAATATTAATTTCTTCTTAAAAGAAAAATTCTTTCATCATTTTCTCAACCTCACATCATCACAAAAAAGACTTTCATTCATCTTCCAAACACAATTTTAATGAAGCCTGAGCGGTTTCTGTCCCTCTATTGAAAGTACAAGCAAGCAAGACTTTGAAGCTTCAAAAATTTCATAAAGACGTCGTAAAAGTAATCCAAATTAACTGAGCAGTTTAATCTTCTGAAAAGATATGATCACTTTATATGAAGAACAGATTTAATGTAGGCTTTAATTCACAAATAAAGACTGATCAACAGATATGGAGCATATGGATTAAATTTACAATTGCATAGACAATTGCATGGTTGCATAGACATTTAATGGAGGGACAGAAATCTCGGAGGTTTCATTAAAAATATCTTCATTTGTGTTTCAAAGATGATGAATGTCTTATGGGTTTGGAACGACATCAGAGCGAGTAACTGACAGAATTTTCACTTTTGGGTGAACTATCACTTTGATTGAATTAGAACAATAAAAAGCACAAAAAAGTTCACCTACAATACTGAAGCAAAGTCCCATTACCATAAGCTGACAAACTCATTACTGTATGATTTGATAAAGGTCATTGGTAACAGTCTGCCAAACCTTCTGTCTGAGACCCGAGACTCAGAGGGAGGAGCGCCGCCCACTCGCCCTGTGTGATGTGAAGTGAACACCCAGGCATGTGGGAGTGTTTATGACAGCATTAATTAGTGTCTCTATACTTGCAGAGTACACACACAACATCTATATAAGGAGATAAAATATTTAAAAGATGGTGTTTACAATGAGACACCTCGGAATTGAGAGAACCACAAAAGTCACTCAGCCATGCCTGGGCAAAGAGAGGGATACAAGCAAGCTGCTTTATCAGGAGCAGATCAAATTGACTGCTGTTGTCTTTGTTCACCATCTCTCTCATTACAACTGTGCTGAAGAAAATACTTTTCTGCACACTTTCACGGCCTAAATCACCAATGACTTTTAAAATAGTGCAATTGTGACTGTCCACTTTTCTATAGCAATCTTTGTTCTGGAAGTACTTTTCCCATTCATTTTCCCATTCCACTGGCATTCAAGACTTTAATTGTAGCATTACAACATGCAATTGAAAACTGGAAAAAAGAGACAATAAACCACTGCAAGTGACATAATCCAATCAGAAATGATGAAACGATATAAAACTATTGGCTATAAACCATTGATTATTATTAAGGAATACCACATTTGAAGTAGGTATTAGTGTTAAATATGTAAAAGAAAAAAAAATTGAATCTGACAATTTGTAATTTGTTTTGTGGAAGTTATGGGAGCTTTATTGCCAAAGTTCCTGCTTCCATGAGAGTGGCAAGTATTCTGGTTGTGGAGCTATGGCAGGATTGTGGGAAATGTAGTATTTTACAGTGAATTTCAGCAAACAAACCCAAATATAAAATAATATAATATCACTTAACCTCAGAGATCATAGTAGGTTTGTCTTGAAAGATTAATATGTTATCAGTAAAAGTCCATTTCTATAGGGATAAAATGAACATGATTTTTTTTTATTTCCAAAACTGGACTGTTTTGCTCAAGACAGCAACATATGAACTCTCTAAAAATCTATTGCAAGTATCTGTGGCAATTTCCTCAAAAAGAAAAAAAATCTATTTATGTCATTTGTCTTTTAAACGCTAACTTCAAAGCCTCACAGACTGACATATTTTTTATGCCTAACATAAAGACTCCAGAACACCCACATACACACCATGTTCATTATACATATATAATTATTTGATGTAACATTCAGTCAAGAGTGTAAATCTAAAGAAATAGGTCAGCGATTCAAGAAATATTAACACAAGGCATAAATACACACATTCATCTGAAAAGTGGTGTCTGAAAATGCCTTACTCTCAAAATGAGAATAAACGGCACACAAAATGTTATAGAACATCAGGACATCAATAATATCCAGAACATCAGGTGCATAAGAGATGCAGGCAACTGTCAGAACACATTTTGAGATGAGCCATGTTTTCTGATACATTAAGCACATCTGGAAACGTCTATGAACTTTCAACCTCAAATGTTAAATGCATGTGTGTCTCTGCTAGCATGCAGCCATAGAGAATATCTCACTGAAAACAGGATGGAACATTTTGTAACTAAAAGTGTTTGGACACGAAGTCTGAGACAACATGTCATTTTTGTAAGCTCATAATGTAAATATGTGACATCACATGCGAACACGATCGAATTTATATTCTTCTCAATATCAATCAGAATATTAAAGCGGTATGAAGATGCTTTTATTTTTGTCTTGATAGATATTTTCCTGAAGCTCAATGCCTCAAACAGTAGATCATGAGTTCAATTCCCATGTATGAACCAGTCAAACAAACACCTTGAATGCAATGTACGTTTGACAAAAGCATCTGCTAAACACATAAATGGTAGATAAATTTAATTAGATATAGAAAACAGATTTTTTTTTTTTTAAAGATAGATATAGAAAATAGATTTAAACTTAAAGTTTACCAAGAAAATTACATTGCTAAATTATGCAATGCCTAACCAAATATCACAAAGCTACAAAATTAGCTTATAATTGTCTTGTAAATGTAAAATATTATATATAGACCTATTTATAGACCTCTGCCCAAGAGTACCTTCAGGGACCCCCGGCAGAGAACAATGGCCTTTTGTTTCGCAGTTCTTAAAGGTCAGCATCTTTAAGATGTTGGAAAGGTGACACTAAAGAGATATTTCACCCAAAAATGAAACTCCTGTCATTATTTACACTGAAATGTTTGTTGTATAAAAGCTCAGTTTATACAACAATGTGTCACAGCTGTATATGAAAGACTGTTATCTGGCAGATGGCCCGGAGCCCAAGAGCTGCTCCAAATTAATGGGAATATCGCAAGGTCAAAAGTTCATGCGACTCATTGAGATTTCAGATTTCACCTCAGAGAGAGAGAGAGAGAGAGAACGCAAAGGAGAGACTGGGATTACTAGGATAACTTAATCTGTAGGGTTCCCCCCTCCACACCAAGAAAGAAATGGAGCACGCCCCTTAATTTTAGCATTCAAGGAAAGTGGACCAAGTAAGCGTACACCAAACAATGTACGCTAGATCACTGTTGGCCTATCAGCTTAGAGTGCCACCGATGCCCTGTGGACCTTTTCTGTAACGCTGAGCACGCTCAGTCGACTCGCTTCAGATCTCTGCTTCGCCGATCCTCCTCCTCACACTCACTCGCAAACGCATCCAACCAGGGACAGCTCCGGCTTGCCGGGATATTCTGGGGGCCGCCGACTGCCTGTAAGACGAAAGAAGGAAAAGACTGCAGGAATCAGCACCTACTTAGCCTTCCCCAATCCAGCCAGGCATCTTCAACATCTGCCAGCATGAACGCTCAGCTCTGAGCACCTCTACCGTGTGCCAGCTTTCCTGCCAATCCGAGCTCCGCTGCCACCGATCCTCGTGTTCCATTGTAGAGCTGTCACAGTCTGCTCTGCTTTCTTCCCTCTCATTGAACTCCGGATGTCCTCAGCTTCCCCCAAGGCATCACTGACATTTGAGTTCTGTGACTGTTAGAAAAGAGACTTCTGCCTCCCATTGTCAACTGTTGGACTGTCCAGAGGTGTCTCACTTCCTGCTCCAGAGTTTGAGACGTGGTGAAACTTGGGGTTCCTCGTGACCGCTGAGAAATCCCTCATCTCCCAGCATACCCCATTCCATGCAGCAGAAACACGGTGAGAATTTTCTCTTTAACTACTTTCTTTCTTACTCTCCTCCGTGACCTCACAGTCCCAGCAGCGCTGTGTTTCTTTTTTCTGCTGGAGTTGCAGTAAAGCAGTCCAAAGGAAATTAATAAAAAGCAAATGCATTAATTGGGAAGAAAACGAAAGAGATGCCAGCAGAGCAATTTCCTTATTTGACACGCTCTGTAAACCAACACTGAAATACTGGGAGAGTTCAGGGTTCAAATTCTTAACTTTTACAGGTCAAAGTTTGTTTTTTCTTTGTCTTACATTACTAGTAGTGTACTAGTATTGATTAATTGGTAAGTGGAGGTTAGCGAAGCCAGATGCTTTGTCACAAATAAGTAAATACCATCTGCAGCCATCTGCTCACTTTAGTGTAATTCTTGAAAGCCTCAAAAGTCATGACTGCTAGTTTAACCGTAAAACTTCTGACATCATTTACTCACATTGTTCTAAACCTGTAGGAGTTTCTTTCTTCTGTGGAACACAAAAGAAGATATTCTGAAGAACTGTTTTTGCAACAAAAGTCAATGGAGTCCAAAACAACAGTGAACCCCACTGACTTTAACTGTTTGGACAAAAAAGTCATTTTTCAAAATATCTTCTGTTGTGTTCCACAGAAGAAACTGAGTCATCCAGGTTTGGAACAATATGAGGGTTTGAATTTTTCTTGGGTGAACTATCCCTTTAAAGAGAAACTACCTGAAATGTGCGCTTGGGAAAATTCACAAGAAAAAGCCAGATCTTCCCCCATTACTCAATATGAAATTAATTTTTAATATGATAAGAATGTAAAGTGTGTGAGCAAAATGAGCAGGCACCAGAGAGGAGAGAGAGAAGCGGAGAACAGAAAGAAAGTACCTGAAGCTGTTTGTACTCGGCACTTTCTCTTAATCTTAGATTGAGTGTTTTCTCTTCTTGGCATTCGCTCACACAGTCTTAAGAGAACATGTTTGACCCTCTTATTTATTCATTCTGATGTAATTCACAAGTATTTGACATCATTTTAAAAAGGGGTTCCCTCCCCTTACATATTTTCTGCCAAGCATATTTTATTACAAGTGGGCTTAGACAAATTTCAAAACGTTGCTTACTGTGATAAATTAACAAATCAAAAAGCATTTGACTCACATAGAGAAAATATAATGGAATAACTGTGGGAGAAATGAAAAAAAAAACATGATTTGGTATTTGCGATGATAACAGCTCATGAATCAAGAGTGGAAATGTCTCAAGTTCCAGCAACATGACACTGAAAGTCACAGGTAAGTGTGGGAGGAAGAAAAAAATATTCTATTTTAGCTGTTAAACAAATATTTGAGCTCGAAATACAAATATTCTGTACATGCACAAGCTTAGTTAATTTGTAAATGATGTTAAAGCTGAATGTTCTAGCAGAAATAATCAAATAAATCATAGAGAGATAGCAAGCATGTGCACACATTACTACAGCGGCATAACAATATAATCATAGCATTCCATAAGTATTTACACTGGGAATCTGTGTGCATAAGTTATTATGTAAGTGCTTTGCATTATAAATTTAAGACAATGTGGTTTTACATTAAAACATGGTTGAGTCAGTGTATGCATGTGATACAAGCATAGGATGTTTCCTAATAGTGATATAATAGCCATTAAACAATCCCATCTCATGCAATGTCATATGTGTGTAAAACAATTTATGTTGTAGAGAGATATGAATGCAAAACAGCACTGCAGATGCACTTACTGATGTACAGTACATCTGTATGCGAGCACTACTTAAGCTGCAAAGATCTCTCGTCTAATTCTCTGGAGTGGGACAGTCACAAAGCTGATTAAAAGCCATGGAGGAGATGATCATGTTTACAAGTTTAGTTAAAGCTCATTTTCCACTCACGTGCTCATATCGGAAACGCTGCTCCAACATACACTGCGCTGTCTCATTCACAAAGACTTTCTGAAGGACCTTTCATGCTCAAGATGGCTCTCTGTGCACTAAGATCTCCTGAGTTTAGATGGGATTTAACACCTCTGAATTCTTTCATTTATGACTAGTCAAAGGTCACTCCTTCCAAACAGCATATAATAAGTGAATGAGGTCCACAGGGTTTATTTTTACTTTATGAACTGATGATTGTAAAAAAAAAAAGAAATACTAACTAAATGCTCCAATTCTGAGCAGGGTTTCCTGGCAGGTTATGAAAACTGTGTCTGGTTCTGATCACATCCCTTTTAAAAAACTGATGCCACTGGGAAAGTACAAGTACAGAAAGTAAATATGTATACATTTTCCCTGACACCTTTATCAGTTAAGTTATTGAATAACAAATTAATTGTAACAGAAACCTTGTTTTGCCAAGACAAATTTCTCTGATACTAATAAAATAATTGAATACAAAAAATCATACTCTCAAGAAGTTCAAACCCATTATTATGTAAACAACACATTAGAAATATCAATGTTCCCAAGAAGTTTGAGCAAAAATGCAGCCACATTATCAAAAGCAAGGCGTACTTCGAGGTCAAAAAGATCTATTGTCAATAGCTTACCAATATATGAAGATATACACAGTGTTCACTTTAAAACCAAGCAGCTTTCTGTTGGTCAGCACAGATATAGATATAGATTACCTTTTCACCCTCAGGGTGATGCATGAAGTGAGCAGAACCAAACAAGCATTTTCAATTCATCCCAAAATGTATTGCATGAGCATAAAGCTTAATTAACATGTAGGCACCTGATCTCATGATGAAAACGTACCTGTGGGAACTTTTTCGCAAGACCCGAAATATGTACCGCTATGTGCATTTTGTGACATATTCGAAGTGAAATGTCCACTGAGTGGTGCTAAAAGTGTCTTAGTTTTTTCCCCCGGAACAGATGAACGTACATATGGTACGTTTTATGTGACGTTGGTTTTGTAGGCATCACAGCAGTTCTGAAATGTCCATTGAGTGTCGCTATAACAAAAGTATAGTATATAGTATGAACAAAAGCAAATGACTGCTCCAGGTGTATGTTCACTACTGTGTGCATGCACTTGGATGGGTTAAATGTAGTGGACAAATTCTGAGTATGGGTCACCATACTTGGCCACACACCACTTCCCTTTCCCCCTTTTGGAACATTTATATTTAAGAGTGTAGTGTGAAGAGCATTTTAAAAATCTAAAAGCTTTTTTTTCACTATAAAGAACATTTTGTGAAATGAAAATGTTTTGTAGATGCTAAAGGTTCTTTGTAGAACCTGTACATACACACTTTTGCAATTTTGCACATACACTGTATGTTTTTACATTTTATGTATGTACTGAAATTTTTGATATGTTGAATGAATGTGATGAAATGATGGAAAAAGTGTTAATAATAATAAAAATAACTAGATTTTTACAGTTTATAAAAAAGTGCATTCCTATGCTGAGCTCACCAACATGCTAATTGTGGTGGTTGCAAGGGTGTTGCTATGTGGTGGCTTTGGTGTTTCAGCATTTTGCTTTTTTAACATTTATGTATTTGGCATACACTCTTTTATCCAAAGTGACTTACATTACACTCAAGGTACACATTTACACAAGTTCTTGCTTTCCCTGGGAAGCGAACCAATAACCTTGGTGTTGTTAACACATGCTCTACTGTTTTAGGTTTTTTTTTTTTTTTTTTTTTAATTAGCTACACTTTCTTTTTGTTCACTTTAGTGTCATTTCAGGACAAAACACAAATAATGTCAAATTAAAATACGAATCCTCTTTTTTCCAAAAGTCCAAATGTGGTCCAAATGTGAAACTTGTGATTCTGCATATCTCCAACAAGGACATATGCAAATCGTGAGGCAAGAATATATGTACAGTATGAAATTCCAATGTAATAATAAATATACAAATACTAATGCCACAAGAAAACCAGCACTTCCTCTAGTGGAAACCCAGGAAAACCTGCGACTTTTTGCATATTAAAATGACAGGATGTGCTTATGATTTCCTCTAACAGAATATGACATGCATTTCACAGTTAATGCAAACCACATTACCTCTTTAAAACAACTTCAACTACGAATAAAAAAAGCTGGTGGAGAATCCATGAGCAATTTACCCTGGTAAAGTCCTGGATATAAACAGATCTTCCGGAACAAGAACTCACAGATCTTGTGCAAACCCATTACTCAGTATTTCCATACAGTCACTGCATTATATGACGAAACAGACTGAGAGAGCGAATGAGAATAAGAGAGTGAAACTCAGCCGTAATCATTGACCTCCATCTTCAGATAGTGAAGGAAACAAAAAGTACTTTACCCACATCAAATTCAACACAATGCCACAGAAGCTTACAAGACTCTATGCATAATAAAATTGGAAACATGTTCATTTGGAGACAAACGATCATGGTGATTCCACATTGTGGAATTATTTGAAAAGAAGTGAGAAGTGTAAGTAAGGTTACTGCTTAAGAAATCATTCTTGGCACTGTAATAATTATCAGATCTTTTTTTCAAAGAAAGACCACCTCAATCTGATATGGACTGCAATACAGCATGAGGACTGATTTGAATACTTGCTTTCTCTGAAAAGTTATGTGTTTACAGTCATTTGTAGAATGGCAGGCACCTTTGCTTCTCATCTCAATAGCAAATCGACTGCTCAAAGAAACCACACAACTTCAGCTGATACAGAACACAACAACAACATTTATACCCACCTAAACCTTCGTCATTAAATCTCACATGCTCAATTCTGAAACTGTCAGGCTGATGAATAGTGAGAATGGTTCACTTTCTGTACTACAGACACTGCACTAAAACAGGGGATAAATAACGTTACTTTGTATAGAAAAGACTAAAATACTTGGAGAAAGTTATACTTTATAGCATTCCTGTTCATCTAACTCTACCAGGAGTTTTCAAATTTTTGTATTAAAAGATGAAAACCTTTCAAGGGATCTTTTTATTTTTTATTTTTTTTTAAATATAAAGGAAGCACATCTACAGACCCCTTTAAATTATGACAAAAAAAATCTAATGTTATAATAGATTTTGGTTTGAAATTATTTAATGTTTGAAACATGATGTTTCACTTTATATTAAGTTGATGATATTAAGTTGATCTTTTTTTTAACGACTATTAGATGCATACACATGAGAATAAGCATTTTCAACTCAATTCAGGTGTAACTGTATAACACTTTTTTTAAACACAAGTATTGACAAACAAATCGCTTTTAACTGGGGGGAATAAATAAGGATGTCAATAGAATGATATAGCTGTAAGCAGCGATTACTGGGGTTCAAGCATTTAAGGCCTTTATTGCACCCTAGGCCTAGGCCAAACTGAAATTTTAGACTGACATTACAATCCATAATGAAGAATCTTGCAACACACATACTCAACCTGAAATTAAAGGGCTTAAGTATAATACTTAATACAAAGTAAGCATACTTACACATGCAAACACATTTTGTTGAAGATATAGAGATTTAAAGCAAATGATAGGTAACAAAATGCTTACTGCTATTCTTCTCTTTATAATGCAATTTTCAGGTCTCACTGTAATCACAATGTGGAATAATTGCAAAATGTGATTCCTCCAGGTAAATGAAGTGGTAAAGTTTGACAAAACGTGATATTGAATGTTATCACAGTGACTTTATAATTTATAGACATGAATACAAAAGGCAGACCTGTAAAAAGAGCTATAGTGAGCAGAATGAGCCAATTAATGGTCTTCAACTGCTATCTAGTGGTTAACCACCAATTCTGGGGATTTGGCCATTTGAATGTACTGTTTTCCACTGTTCCACTGTTAAATTCTACTTTTTTCTTTCTTTTAGGTATTATATGGTTTTGGGTACACTATCCGCTTGTAAAGTGGTGACATAAGAAGCGCTGTTTCCGGGTCCAAGCCTTAACACGCTTCACTTGAGAACTACATCAACAGCCGTTTATGAGCACTGTTTATTCATATTAAACATTTAAGATAAATGCTTTCAAACTTATGGTGTACACTAGAGTCTCCATGCTCACAGCGTCCAAAACTATTTTTTAAATATATTTATTTATTTATATTTATATTTTTATCGTCTGGCTATCTAGGATTTCGATATGGAGTTAAAGATTACGATTATAATTTTTTCAGTAGTATTATATCACATTGTGAGTGTATATTAGCACCTTTTGCTGTTTTCTCGTGTTATGTGATCGTATCTGATTGGACCCAGAAGCAGTGACGTCAGACTTAATAAGCGGATATCAATGCCATGTTATTAAATGGGCCCGTTATAGCTGTCCAAATGGAAATGTTCAACATTTTTTGATAATTTTTGACTTAGAGAGTCTGATTTTATTGATTTCACTGATTTTATTGATTTTGAGTTAAAAATTGAGGAGTAGTTCACAAAAGTAGTTTTTTAAATTAATCTCAAATACTTAAAGAACAGTTTGATTGACAGCAGTGAACTTGGAGGCAAAGTTGTTCAGAATGAGGAGATCTATCATATGATATGAATATATAGTGTATAAGTCAATTTATGAAATTTTTTAGCAATTTGAGGCCATTTACCATAGAAATCTTGTGTTTTTGAAGCCTTTTCAACTGTTATAGCGCCACCTATGGTCCGATCTCCATGAAACTTTACATGCTTGACACATGTTTTCACCAAGTTTCGTAAAGTTTTGAGTTTTTGTTTAGGTTTTATAGGCTTTTGGGTATATTTGGCCACGCCCCTATTCTAAATGAACTTGTTATAGCTAACCAAAGGACAAAATTCTAAATTTTTTCGATAATTATTGATCTAGAGAGTCCATAGATTATTACTGCAGTGGTTTGATCGAGATTGAGACAAAAACCAGAGACTAGTTCGCAAAAGTAGGTTTTTAACATATTTGTGAATAATTAATGAGCGATTTTATTGACAGGAATGGTTCTTGAGGCAAAGTTGCTCATTATGAGGAGATCTATCAAATGATATGCATATTGTGTGGATAAGTAAAACACCACGTGATTACAGAGCCAAAAAATTTGTTAGTGCCAACTAGTGGCCAATTTCTTTCAAAATTCTTACAGGCCGTTAGGTCCATGAGTCGAACATGCCTACCGAGTTTCGTTCCGATCGACCTCCGTTAACCTTGTCTAATAGGTGCTCAAACTTCATTGGCCGATGGCAGCCATGTTTTTTGAGATACGCCAATGTCCTCATAGATACTTGTACCCCTTTGGACAAAGACACTGCATACCAATTTTCAAGTCGATCAGACCAACAGTCGCGTAGTTATAGCTGTTTATATGTTTTTTGCCTCTTACAGCGCCACCAAGTGGCAAAGCTGCAAAAATTTGCATACCGGAAATGAAATCGGAGATAGCCATTTTGTTTTGATTGTGTCCAGGATTACAATGCTATAAGACACTTGAGTCTACGACAAGCGGTTTAGGAGTTATGAGTAGTTTTGCATTTGTGATCGCTGTAGCGCCACCTATGGGCCGATTGGGATGAGTCTTTGATAGGTTCTCCCCAAATTGAGGTCTATCATTTGGCCAAGTTTCAAGTTTCTAGGCCTTACGGTTTGGTCTGCACGATCAGTTTTACGGCGGAAAAATAATAATAAAAAAATAAATAAAAATCCTAACAATTACAATAGGGTTTCAGCACTATGTGCTTGAACCCCTAAAAATTATGTCACCTTGTTTTGTGCTGTAGTTTCGGAATCCATCATGATGGTCAAGGGAATGACTGTGAGTTAATAGGGAGGCATCCATTCATCATGTCCCGCCAGCTTCACTACGACTCCTCTCCTCTCACCTGGTCCTCCTGCAGCAAGGAGTACATAACACGCTTTCTCGAGTGAGAACACGCACTCATGTACAGGAACATGTAATTGCATGCTTTATATCTTACTGATAATTTTTAAATATTCCAGACTATGATCTTCATTCATAAAGCTCTGTTATCCTCTCAGTCGTGGTTGGGGGTTCTGTCTGGATGATCGACCGTCTAAGAGGGACCTCAGCTCACCGATGGCGGCACCAGGAGTGCGATACACCCCTCAGCACCAGTGCCAGCTGCAGTACGGACCCAACGCCACCTTCTGCTCAGAAGTGGAAGTAAGGAGTACATTCATTTAAAAAATCAGGATGAATAAAATACAGATCATTTTTTGTCTGTAATAATAAAAGGGGGTCCTCAGGTTGTCAAACTATTAACTCAGCCTCTATTGGTTCCAGAATGTGTGTCAGATTTTGTGGTGCTCTGTAAATGGATCATGCCGCTCCAAACTGGACTCGCCTATAGATGGAACCAGGTGTGGGCCTGAGAAGGTATAAGAGATTGACATTCAAATAAAAGTATTTTGTATTATATTGTGTACTGTATTTAATTCTATGTTTATGTGTGTCAGTGGTGTATCTCTGGTGAGTGTGTGATCGTAGGGAAGTTACCGGAAACAGTGCATGGAGGCTGGGGTCCCTGGAGCACCTGGTCTCACTGCTCTCGCACCTGTGGAGCCGGCGTCCAGTCAGCAGACAGGGAATGCAACCAGCCCAAGTACACATCACTCTCTACTGCTGCTTCTATATATTATTTCTCAGTGCTTTTCTTTCATTCATTCATTCGTTTTTGTGGTCAGTAAGGTTTTATTTTTAAGAAATAAATACTTGTATTCAGCGAGGATGCATTAAATTGATCAAAAGTGACAGCAAAAACATTTATAATGTTATAAAAGATTTATATTTCAAATAAATTCTGTTATTTTGAACTATTTTGAACATCTAAAGATTCTGAAAAAAAAAAAAAATCATGGTTTCCAGAAAAAGATTAAGCAACACAACTGTTTACACATTGATAATAATATTTTTATTTTATTTTATTATTTTTTTATTTTTACTTTTTTTGAGCTGCAAATTAGCATATTAGAATGATTTCTGAAGGATCATGTGACACTAAAGACTGGAGTAATGACGCTGAAAATTCAGCTTTGCATCACACGAATAAATTACATTTGAAAATATATTAAAATGGTTACTGTTTTTACTGTATTTTTGATCAAATAAATGAAGCCTTGGTGATCATAAGATATTTCATTTAAAACATTAACAAATCTTACTGACCACAGTTTTTTAAACATCAATGTGCTTTTATACATATGTATATACTGTAGCTACAAGGTATGTTTTTTAAGGAAATTAATATTTTATATATAAAGTATATTTTTGTGTGTATATACATTTACTATACATACACACACACACACACACACACACACACACACACATACACATGCATTATGTGCCAAGAAGATTAACAAATTGAAAGATCAAATTATTCAATTGTTACACATCAAAATGAATGATTCTGGGATATAGTATTCAGTGCTTGTTAGGTGGATATTCTATGCATACAGAGAATTTGCATACTAGACACAATAAACATACTGCATAAAAAGTATTGTGATAGTATGCTGTTCTGTTCATGTATTTCCACCCATTATCTGCTGTACTACCAGCAGAATACACTAGAGGGCCCACCTGTATCTATTTTACAAACCGTTGCCTTTTGGTGTTTAGTTTGTGCTCTGTCATAAATTGAGTAGCATCTTAAAACCACATCATTTTGAGTCTTGAAGTAACCGTCTCTTTTTTCTCCCCATTTCAGTTCCTCCACCTTCTCTGTCTTTTCTTGTACATTTTGCTGAAAATGATCTGTATCATGATTTGTGTTTCTATGTACAGACCTGAGTTTGGAGGCAAATATTGTACAGGCGAGCGGAAGCGCTACAGAATTTGCAACACAAAACCTTGTGCCAGAAAACATCCCTCCTTCAGAGAGATGCAGTGCAGTGAGTTTAACACTGTGCCGTACCACAATGAACTCTACGAGTGGATACCTGTTGCAAGCTCATGTAAGAGCACTTTGCATCACATGCATGAAAATATTGCATTCAGATTTTTATATGTGCATGATACAAAATCAATATTTGTAGTATAACATTGTAATATAATATTTTACCAGAAGAGAAAGACAAAAATGTTTTTTTTAAAAAACGGTCTCTTATGCTCACCAAAGCTGCATTTACTGTATGTGATCAAAAATACAAAAAATAATGTGAAATATTATTTCAATTTAAAATAACTGTTTTCTATTTGAATATATTTTAAAATGTAATTTATTCCTGTGATCAAAGCTGAATTTTCAGCATCATTACTCACATGATCCTTCAGAAATCATTCTAATATGCTGATTTGCTGCTCAAGAAACATTTCTGATAATCAATGTTGAAAACAGTCGTGCTGCTTCATAATTTTGTGGAAATTGTGATACATTTTTTTCCCAGGATGAATAGAAAGTTCATAGCATTTAAAAAAAAAAAAAGAAAGAAATCTTTTGTAATATTATAAATGTCTTTACTGTCACTTTTGACTAACTTAATGCATCCTTGTTGAATAAAAGTATTAAAAGTAGGGTAGGCGATTTCGGAAAAGCTAGCAATAGCAAGTAAGCTTTGAAAGCAAGATCTCTACCCTCCCTGCGTAATCACACTGCAAAGTCGCGCCTCCAAAACACACAGACGCGCTCAGGCAAACCAGAGACTGCGATACGATGAGAGGTGACGTTGGTAGAGGGTTGAATGCAGTGCTGTCAGATTACCTCATGTCTCATTCACCGGTGAGAAAGCATTACAATACAAATAGCATAATATTACAATAATAACGCCTTTCGCTCTCGCTTATGACACATCATGTCTGCGCAAACAGGGTGTGCAGAGGTTTGCAAATACATATTTTTACAGGCAGGTAGGACAGCCTATCGTAATGTTCAGACCGAACATTTTGATTGGATGAACATTTTATAGTCCTAAGCCTTCCACAAACGATATAAATACATTTAGACCACTTAACTTAGTGTTTGCTCTCGGGATGTGAAGAGACTTTCAACCAACATAACAAAAAATGTTTTTGAACCAAATCACCTACCCTGCCTTTATTTTCTTTCTTTTGTGCAATAGAAAGATGCGTTGCCTGCAATATCACAACTCAGATAACATCTTTGCTGTATCATTGTAGATAAGCAGAACAATGCAGAAGCTGAAGAAGCATTAATGGAAGCGAGTGTCACTGTTACCTGGAGAATGTGTTCCTCTGCTCTCTGCTGGCTCATCGCTCCTCCCACACCAGGTGAGGCCGTCAGACCCAGAATCTGAGGGAGCGGAACTGGACTTTTCTCCTGCTTCTTCAGTAGCTGGTTCTGATGTTTTTGTTTTAGGTAGCGAATCATGATGTGGTTATACACACCGCCCTTCTTCGTGTGGTGGCATTCGTCAATAACCATTAGAGTGAGCTCTGCAAGTATAGGAATTAAATAAATGAAATGAAAATCAGAATTCAGAATCACAAAGAGTGTGTGTTTGCACACACAAGGAATTCGTCTTGGTGACTGGAGCTTCCAGTGCAGAAAAAAAGTCCAGTCATAGTGCAGACAATTTAAGGTAATAAAATAATACTAATAATAAAGAAAACAGACAATAAAGTAAAAATAGAAAAACTATTGACCAATATATATCACAAACCGAATTCCGGAAATGTGGGGACGTTTTTTTGAATTTGAATAAAATGAAAACTAAAAGACTTTCAAATCACATGAGCCAATATTTTATTCAAAATAGAACATAGAGAACATAACAAATGTTTAAACAGAGAAATTTTACACTTATCCACTAAATGAGCTCATTTCAAAT
>JAUZSZ010000091.1:13901925-13912145 GCA_034780575.1 Labeobarbus marequensis | reverse complement strand
AATGTTCAATGAACTGTTTTAACTAAAATTATTAAAAAATACTATATACACAAAAAGTCTGCTTTATTTTTAGGCAATCTCTGTACCTCCAACTTGCTTTTGAGGCAGGACAGCTCAGTCCTGTCCTCCTCTCTGCTCAGAGCTCCTTCTCGTGCCTCCTTCAGATTCTTACGCTGTAGCTTTTCATAGCTGTGTTTCAATTTAGACAACTGTTGAGAGGAGTTAGTTGTTAACTATACTGGAAAAAAAAGTTGTAGTGACAAGCGCGTGACAAGGAATAAAACACACTACAGTGTGTTTGAGATAAATGCTGAGTATGACAATAATACATACAGCGCTGCTGCTGCTAAAAAAAAAAGAAAAAAGAAAAAAAAGCTAATCATACTTCATCTTTCACATGCTGCAGCTGTTCTTCATACTTTACAACCAGCTCTTGTTTTCCAGCTTGCATCTCATCTAGCTGTTTCCCCAGCACTCGGATCTGGAGAACATAAGATCATGCTTATCAAAGCCAGTGTGAAATGCAGCTCACACATGACACCTAGTGGAATGTAATCTCCTAACAACATAGACGGACAATGACTTTATTATATATGCATGATGGGGTCAAGACGCATATATATGGTGATCCAAAAGTCTGAGATCACTTTTCAAAATATATTTTTTTAAAAATCAAAAATCAAAGCATGTTAGAATACTGCTTTTCCACATATCACAGTAATGGTGTCATGATCAACATGATATATAATCATAACGTCTCTTGATAGTCTTATTTTGTAGTTATTTTATGTCATAATGTTTATTTCCGATTTTTCAAAATCTTTGTTTATTTTGTAATTAGATGCTGAAGCACATATTTTCGACATGATATCAGACTTCTGGAATAATTACATTTACAATTTAGACCCATAAAGTAATTAACTATTAATAACATTAATATTATTTTAATAATTTAATGTGATATATAATTTGACAATTTAATATGATATTATGCTAATTTAAGACAACATTGAAAGCATGTAATTGTCTGCATTTTAATCTAATATTCAGTCAGTTATTCTGATATGTCATGTCTAGTTGTTCTAACAAAATGAAAACAATGAAAACAATACTTAAACAATACACACTAATCAACATTTGTTGAAGTGGATCACCACTTCAAATGTTGACTACTGTATTATGGTAATAGTGTTAAGATCTTGATATGTGATCATAGAAACCTATGCAAGAAATATTGACATAGCAGTTTAGAGCCAATTAAAACAATCAGATTAGCTTTACAAACAGCAGTCTTTACATATCTAATATGTCACATAGTTAATGTTCAAACAGAAGCATTCGGTCTAGTCTAATCTAGTCTTCCTTCTCATGCAGGAAGACCCACGCCTTCATGCAGTTCACCTGCTGTAACCCCTTTTCCACTACCAGCATCAACATTTGGAAACCACCATCCTGGAGCTCCAGCAGGGACATCATCACCTCCCTCACCCTAAGAGTCTGCCAGGGGTGAAGGCAGATCATGTGACGTCTGTCATTCTGCTGAGCCATTACATTTACAAAGAGATTTTACCATGGAAAGTGTAACACAAAACCATCATAATCAGTTTAGTTCTTAAGAAGATCCTGTAGCCTCATATTACAGTTCATTGTATTGAACGTGTTCTCAAGAATGCAGTCTGGAAAATGCTTTGTCTCATATCTCACTACAGTATTAATCACGGATCAGCCAACAGACAGTTGACCTATAACTTTCTTTAAATATAACAAATTTGCTTCTTACAGCAGTTTCACACTCCAAATGAAAGTGTGAACATGTGAAGGTGAACAAGAGACGATACAATACTTCTGAGCTCCTCTTGTCGAGCAGAGCTTTGGCTGACTGGAGTTCCTCCAGCGTATTCTGCAGATGCAGCTCCATGGCTCGAACCTCTGCCTCCCATTCACGCCGCTTGTGCCCCACCATGATGTCAATCTGCCGCATCAGCTCCTGTAATTCCGGCTCGCAGGATGACAGGACAGAGCTGAGGAGATGAACGGCAGGAGGTAAAGTGTAAACCCAAGTACTGCAAATAGTGGATGCTGTATGCCTACTACAAATGTATAACACAAGGCACTTTTTTAATATGTGGATTGCTCAGAATTTTAATTCTACCATGTACCTGACATCATGATCACGGAGCGTGCTCAGAAATTCCTCCATTATTTCTCAGTGATCTTCCTTGTACATCCTTATTACAAAAGATCTGGACGGCATGCCTGAGAAAAAAATAAATAAATTCATGAGCAGACATGAATTTGTTGTAAGCTTTCTGATCTAACGTTGTGTCTGCACTAGGGTTAGTTACCAAGGGCAACTACAAATTTTACAAATACAGTTGTGTGCTTTGATATATAAAGTTGATCTCTGACATACTGAGACTTCAGGCTTCTGAGAATCAGGTATTGGAAAAATATGTTAACATAGAATTAGCTGGTGTTGTTCCAATAATAACGAGGAATTACGTGCTGAGCTATTATCAGAAACTGAATATAATGTGATATAATTACTGACTTTTTGGCATTTTGCACACCAGGTCTTTTTGTTTTATTGGCTTGTTACTAATAAATCACTACTTGGCTAACATTAGCCTGTTAGCGTAGAGGAATAGTTCGCGCATTTTCTTACTTTACTGTGTTTCCAAACAAAGTGGATGTACTCTACGACCTTCGAACTCCATATCAATTTTGTGTTAAAGTTTATTTTCTGAAAACGCAAATCTCACCTACAATTTCTGGGACACTTGACATCACGTTTGTCAGCTGGGGTTGTAGGGGTGACAGAAACTCAACCAAGAACATCACAACACAAGAAAACAGCCACTCTGCCTGCGCTTCCGCAGAGTGTCACATGGTTCGCAGTACGGCTTCTCATTGGACACGTTTGTACAGTATCAACATACTCGGACAAGTTCGTTTGTAATTTGGGATAGTGTGGTACATTTACATGCGCTGTAATTTTAAAAGCTATATAATATAACAGACTGTATAAGCAAACACATTAACTATTTGTATTAGTCATTTAGCCATTTGCTTGCAACGAAGCCGATTTACTAAACATATTATACTACAGAAGTATAATGTGGTATCTATACATTTGATTTTGAAGATTATTTTACAAAAAAGCTGTACATGACTGATCTTTCTGCTTACAGTGACGGGCACAAGAATAGCAGCTGTATAAACACTCTACATTACCGCGAAGGACTGTGGGTAATTTATTCGACCATATCTTATGATGGATCAACAGAGTAAGGATGAGTAGAGAATGCGAGAGCTTCAAAACATTAGTTCACCCACCGAACATTGCACACGGATATCAAGGTGATTACATTACAATAAACAGATAATACACTTCATCTTTAATAATAGCCTACATGAGTGTTTACAAATACACGTGTTTTTGGTAAGTAGTTAGCTAAGTAGTTATGGATACAACGTATGCGGATTTTACTGTAATTTATATATGTACACAATTGCCGTTATGTAAATGTCATTAAAAAGGTATTTTTAAGTTTGTCGTGTACGTACATTCTGAACTGAATTCAGTATGAAAAGTGCTCAATGCAGTCTTTCAATATTGAATGAGGCTCATAAGAGGCGTTAATTACTGTTTTGATGTTGCTTAATAGAGCAAATTTCATATGCATAAATATGCGTAAATATAACAACAACGTTAATGGTACAGCAGGAGTATTGATTTAGGTTTTTATTGTCTCATGTCGCATTATATGATGCACGAGGCTCGTTGGTCTAGGGGCATGATTCTCGCTTCGGGTGCGAGAGGTCCCGGGTTCAAATCCCGGACGAGCCCATACTTTTCAATTTTGATGATTTTGTGATAAAATACGTTAATAGTTCTTGATTATTATACTGAAAAGTGTATATATATACTTGCTAGCGTATAATCAAAATCCAGAAGACTATTTGATGGATTCATATTGGATGTAATTGTAATATCACAAAATTAAAAATTAACATACACTCTTAAAAATAAAGGTTCTTTATTAGCATCAGTGGTTCCACAAAGAACCTTTACCATCATCCATGGAACCTTTTCACTCCACAAAAAGTTTTTTTACAGTGGAAAAAGTTTCTTTAGATTATTAAAATGTTTTTCACACTAAGAAAAAATGGTTCTTTTAAGAACTGTTCACTGAAAAGCTCTTTTGAACCTTTATTTTGAAGAGTGTATATAAGGATGACAAGAAAAGCAAAGCTTTTACAAAAATACTAACACAGAAATCTGTTAAAACAAGTGTTTTCCATTATTCCAGAATAACCTATTATAATTTATGAATAACCTATTCATGCTGTCCTCTCTAAGTTTAAGACACTATACTTAAAATATCCAATGTACTAATCAGTATTTTCCCCCTTTTCTTCTCTACCTCTGGCTTTTTTCTGTCCTGAGATCCAAACTGTTTTCTCATATCCAGCACTGTTGATATGAACCCTCAGAAGGCCCCTCATGTCTCAGCTGACCTGATAAAAGCAGGACTATTCAAGGATGTTACCAACCACATCCTGCATCCCTTCGGTGGTATCTGGATAAAAGCTATTTGATCAATTTACAAATATTATAATTATTATATTGTCTCATTTTATTGATTGCATTTCATGATGTGCTACTGAAGACAGTTACCCCTCAGGGTTTTTTCCTTGGCATTTCTTCAGTCATCTTTAAACATGGAATTTCTGAACTCTCAGGAAATCTTAATGATTTTCAGTAATGACATGAGGTACACCGATTTCTGAATAATTAGTGAGCTTTGCTTTGTGTGGCAATGGGGGAGGAGAAGGTCATGTATCACCTCCCCCATGACTCCACAGCCACTTTAAAACACCAGGTGGTTATTCACATTGACAGCACAGCCAGTTTGCTCTCATTCACACACCCACTAATTCTCAGTCAGATGAATTCATCTCTTGACAAAGATCTGTAGCAGTTCATACAGAGAATTGGATTAAGAGACAATCTTCTGTAAGTATGTTTCTTGATTTCTTTCCTTTAAAACTGAGGTTGATTTACATAAATTTTTGTTTGTTTCATTAAACCACTTTTAATATTCAGTTACACAGCAAACAATCTTAGCTTCTTAATAAGTACTTTGGCGTTGTCCAGTAAAGTATTCAAACATCATTAAAACAAGATAAATTTAGTTTAGAAACAAAACTGCATAAGATATTGACATAATGTTGAAAACTATTCTAATACAACTTGAGTTTATTTCTTATCAAAAGTTTTTCCTTGCTTAAAGTTTAGTGAGCTTTAAGCTTAAAAATTAGCTTAATTCAGGATGTATTCTTTGGAAAAACATATAGCTATTTTATGCAGTATTGATTTTTTTATGTACTTTTATTTTGTCTAATGGTGTTTACATGTTTTTACTAGGGAAAGACTAATTGAGTGATTTTTGCAATGTGCTGTTTATCATGATAAAGTAAGAACACACAGTTCAAATGGTTTGACAAGTCAAGTTACTGTTTGACTAAGGATGTTCTCATATAATCTTTTACCTGACCATCACTAACAACTAAACATATAACATTATGTAGGAGTATGCTTTGCTCTGGAATATTCTATAAATTGTATGGTGAAGTGAAATTGTAGATGTTCTCATAGTTGCAGAAACCAGAGATCTTGTCATTCTTTCATGCAGCATTGTTTTGTCTGCATTAGTACTCAGAAAGGGTCAGAGGTCAACACTTAGAGGTCAAATTAAATGAATATTATATTCTGGACTAACAGGTGGTCTGCAGCATTAGAGTAGAATACTATAAGGACGAATGGTCGGTGGGGGTCGAACTTACAATGGCTTTGCCATCTGCTTCAAGATTTAAACTGTCACTTTACTGTGCTTAAAGGGATAGTTCACACAAATCTGAAAGTTCTGTCATCATTTAGTGATGTCTTTCTTGTTTTTTCTTGTTTTTGCAGATTACGCTAAACAAGGTCCAGAAGCCAGAACTACAACAACATCAGATCAAACATCAGTTCCCGTTTTCAGCCATGGTGTTGTTTGAGGATGAGGAATGTGGGGTCTGTTACCTGCGTTACTCCCGCCTTGACCGCGTTCCCAGAACTCTCCACTGCAACCACACGTTCTGCACCCCCTGTCTGGAGACAATGGGGCTGCATGACAGCGGCCTGCACACCATTCGCTGTCCCTTATGTCGCCAGGTGACTTGTGTGGACCGTGGGCTCAGCTTGCAGGAGGCTCTTTTTGTCAATAGCCAACTGTGGGACAACATTTGTGATGAGCAAGAGGAGGAAGAGGATGAGAGAGAGCAAGAAAAGGAGGAAAAGGGCAAAAACACTAATATGCAGGAGCTGCCCTCATCACAGGCTGAATGGTGAGTGGGCCACTTTAATTTTATTCCAAAATACATTATTCCAAATACATACAATGACTCCTTCTTTGATGAGTGTTTTTAATGTTATTTTTTTGAGGGACATTAAGTAAAAAAAAATGTCATGGGGATACAACTGTCCTGATGATATAATTGAGAAAAAGCCTTATTACAAGAATGAGCTTCTCAAAAACAAAACATTATTAAGTAGTTTGGCATATTATTCTTATAGAAAAAAGCAGTGAAGCAGTTCTATTAAAATATCAGTATTATTTAAAACATATCTGTACATCAAATCAGAGCCATGTGGTGCAAAACAATTTGCAAATTCGTTTTATGACATGGCAATGTTAGTTCATTGTTTAAAATGTCATGTGGTGTGGCTCTCCAAAAACATAATGATATTTGTACAAATATTTTTCCCTTGAAAAATATGTTCAAAACTGTTTGAAAAGAATAAGATGTTTACATTCATATTCATGGAAAATATGTTATTCCTTTTTAACTTGGTTACACCACATGTCACCACATGTCATTACATGTAAACTTTTGTTGAAAATGGTACACTTGGTACAGTTGTTTTAAACTGGATTTATAAAATGTTTTTCATTGTCCTCATATTCTTACTTTTCATTGACCCAAGTATTTCAGTGACTGGTGACTAATGTGTAACATGCAACCAGATGCTAAAATTAATTTACAGAGTCAAGTGAGCCTTTTGAACCGGCAACCTCCATTTCACCTGATTCAGTTTATAAGTAGCCAGAATAGTAGCAGAAAACGTACACCCGTTGTTACGTGTGATTTGGGTAGTGGAGCATTCGGTCTCGAATCCCTGGTTTGTAGTAGTAGCTAGAAAATAAGTCCTGAGGACAAGAATGAAGAAGGCATTTGTGTTTCCATTCATACCTAACTTCCTCTTGTCTCTGGTTTTAGTCCAGTGCCAAAACACTACAGACCCAAATTCCGATTCCCAACTTTCCTGAGGAAAATAAGTTTTTCCAGGCACCCCGAAGAGAGGATTGTTCCCACCTGCAATGTGTGAGTCTTCATGATCAACAGCAGTTCAAAATGGCATTTTATCTGTTTAGAAAGCTAGTTCACCCAAAATGGAAATTCTGTCATTTACTCACCCTCAGGTTGCTCAGCCGAAACAAAATGTAACAACATATAAGTAAATGATGACTGGATTTTCATTTGTGGGTGAACTATCACTTTAATAATGTAAAAAGAATTAGTCATGGATTGTAATACTGTCAGGTACACAAATATTTTAACATAGTTGTGATAGCTATATTTATCAAAAGGAAGAAATAAAGAAAACAACTGAACGTTTTTCAGCTTCACTAACTTTTGCCTTTGTCTCTCAACACAGACAAATGATGTCATGGCGAAGGCTTTCATCAGAAGAGATTTTTTGAAAAGTGAAACGGACACCATAAACAAAGGATTAACAATAGACTTTCACCGTCTGTTTTGCTGCTGTCATTAAAAGTGTATGCCATGTACTAATTACTCCTGGCATACTGAAAATGCAGGAGCAACAGTCAGTCCTGGACAAGGTTGTTTAAACAAACCCAATCCCCTCCATGTGCTTCTGCAACTGCATTTTCCAATTGAATAGCCACAAGTCTGAATCTTGCTCCTCCATCTGAGGGGAACTTCTCATTAGATATTCCACCCTTAATCCGTCCCAGCTGCTGAGGCCGGATTTGTTTCAGCTGTCCTGAGAGAGAGAGGGTCCCAGATGCGAAACAAGGCTCTCTAAGCAGATGAAATCTTGTGAAACATCACCTCATGTCTCAAATGGACTCTTTTAAGTTATTGTAAGTTTTGTTATGTAATTTATAAATCATTGTAAATTTAAATTGTGATTGATAAATGTTGTTGGTTTTTTTTAAACAGCCCATCTTGACATGCTGTTTTACATGACTATCTAGAGCAGAGTGTTTTGTCATACTTTTTGATACCAAGGAACCCAAATATGACATTCTCCTTCTGAGGGACCTCTGTCTCTTTTTTTTTTTTTAATATAAAGACAATTTATGAGATAAAGGTTATAAAGAAAATATGTTGTTTTCGAAGAATAAAAATGTAAAATTTTGTATTGTTGTTGTACTTCTAAAAGAATAAAATAAGTGCAATTACCATGACTTTTGCTAGTCTTTGAAAAATTGAAAAATTATGATATGAAATTCATTTTAATAAACATGCTAAAAATGATTGCATTACAAATTTATGGCAAATTAAAAAAAAAAAAAATTTTAAAGGCCATTTAACATGCATTCAGTGACTTAAATAAAACATTTAATTAAAAAAAAACTTCCATCTTCAACTAGATAAATGGGTTGATTACATACGAAATACATAAGTATATTCCATACTGTAGGCATATGGTGATATTCACTGTAGTGAGTCTGCAACAGACCAAAAACACAAAGAATGGAAACATTCAGCCGTGTCAATGGATTATATATGCTTTTCATTAAACATATGTCATCTTTTATGTATAATTTCTGAAAGATTTTGACTATTTTGGTTTACCAAAGTTTCTTGTATTACCATTAGCAAATACAGTGTCTTTATATACACGTCATATCTGCACGTGCCATGTTCTGAGAATTTTTTTTTTATAATGTTGTCAAAAGGCACAGAAATAGTCACGTGATAAGCTCAAACAATATACAAATGCAATAAATGATGCAGAAATAAACAGAAAAAAAAATGTAAACATTTCAAGAGAATTCTTGTCATGCATTCTTGGAAAGTGAAAGAGCAATATAATAGACCTATATTTATTTTTCCTCAGAAGGATTCACGAGCAGATAGCTCAGCCAAAACAAAGATGTAAAATGATTATTAAGCTGTTATCACATTTCACAACAGATTATTCTACTACAGAAATCTGCATGTGCTGTAAAATAACTATCCATGAGTCAATTCACCAGTCTCTGTTTGTGCTGCTGCTTTACAGGCCCCTCATATATAATGTAGGTCAAACAGATAACTGCTGATTTATGAATCTCACTGACAGCTGATCAGAAGTCAAACAGAACATTTTCTCACAGTTTGAATAAAGAGTGTAAACTAGTTTCACCTATACCTATGCAAACCTGTTTGGAGAGAAATACTGGATTAAGCTTTGTCCTGTTACGACAAGTCTTGCAAGGGTTTCACGTGTATCATTATTCACGTGTACCTTAATTTGACAGTTATAACTTAAGGGCCTTTCCTGACGTTTACTATTCTTGAGAAGACAAGCTAATAAAAGCTAGCTTCCTGTATGGATATTATGTTTACCTTACAAAGTCAAGAGAGATAGTAACGTATGAAAACAGCTAGCATAGTTAAAAATGTTTGTGTGCATATATATGTCATTTTCACTAAGGCTGTGCACAGTAAAATAACTGTTTTCTATTTTATGTATTTTAAAATATAATTTATTCCTGTGATGCAAAGCTGAACTGTCAGCACCTTTACTTCGGTATTAAGTGTCCTTCAGAAATCATTCTAATATGGAATAATTCCTAATCCTATTAATATACTAATAATTGCTAATTCCTAATTCTATCTAAATACTATTTGACATTTGTGTAGTTCTTTTGAATTGTAAAAATATTTCACAATATTACTGTTTTTACAGTATGTTTCATCAAATGAATGTTTATCATAAGAGACTTTTAAAAAAATATCCATCCTTATTTCAAATGTTGACTGTACAGTATATTAAACTTTGAACTTTGCGCATGCGCTGATTTGTGACTACGTGTCTACGAGTTTGAGCTCCGTCAAGTTGATTCTTCATTGTCTATTTTCTATCTTAAAAACAA
>JAUZSZ010000091.1:13363357-13377831 GCA_034780575.1 Labeobarbus marequensis | reverse complement strand
AAAGTAAAATTCGCAAATGGCTCAAATTTGATGCCAAAAAAGTGTTTCTGTTATACATACATGCAACAATCACCTGTGCCTGTGGCTGTCAGTGTAAAAGCAGCCATGTAGCCCAATCAGAACAGCTGAGATGCAATGCATGTCTGAAACGCAAACAGCAGGGGGCAGAGTGGAGCGGCTAACTCGAAAGTAACAAAAACAAAAATAACATAGGCTCAAATTTGCTCTTAGCAGCAATAGCTGTCAGGTCCACTGCTAATTAAATCACAGCCCTGAGTAGAGTGGTTCATTACTGGAATAGACTCGTGCAGTTATCCTGATATAAAAGTACCTTCATACATGCATGTAAAGCTGGTCTTTGTAACATATTTTCTTCTTATTCATTTTCATTAAATGAGATTTCCTCTTCAGACAATTCAGTTCAGCTGTTAAATTAATATTTATCTGCTATGAAAATCAATGTTGAACTCACTTTAGGACTCCATGAGGTCAAAACATTTATAGGAAAGAGAATCAAATCAAATCAATATCAAATCAAAACTTGACTAGTTAAAATTGTAAATTAAACTTAACCTTTGTTTAGATTTCTATTTGATTGCTTTTAAATGCTGGGTAAGATTGTGTTATTTTTACAGCATGATACTTCAGTAAAATACTTGCTATTCACTTCGATAAGTCTGAGGGATGTTTTCTTTACCCAGGAAGAACAAAAGCCAGGCACACTGGATGTTTAATAATTTCCTGGATTGTAGTCATCCAGACTACTAAGATTAAATGTAAACGGATAATAAGTGACTGAACTATATATCATCTGAAAAATGCTAATGAATCTTACTGTCCTACAAGAACTCACAGCATATTATTCAAAAACAATAAAAAAAGAGAATGAACACCAAAGAGAGAGAGATAGAGGAAGTACACTGGAAAGGGCACGTAAGAAAAAAAGTGGTAGATTAAAGCGCTAACAGGAGGTGCCAAAACTATGACTACTGATTTTATCAGGATAAGGCGGACAATTAAGTGCTTGGTCGTGTTCTGCATTAAATACCAACGATAACTGCTGCCGTTTAATGGGGTCACGCTACATTTTAAGATGGGTGGGGCCTGGTGGGGGCTCCCCAATGCCTAGAGCCCTGAGATTTTGGCATTCCAGCAGGAAGCTGTCTAAATCTGCCCCACTCACTAGTGGATTGCTAAAGAAGAGGTTCTGATCTGGAGGCAGACCTCCATCCGACCCCCAGTCGGAGTCGGAATCGGAGCTGCCATCAGCCGAGCCCTCTGTGGCTGTGGGCGGATAGCTGAGCTGCTCCAGCTGCTCCACCAGATCGTTGAACTGCATGGCCGAACTGTCTTCTGAACGCACTGAATACGCAGGGAAGTTAACCATCGAGCTGGCCTCAGATAGGTTCTCAGAACCAGGCAGACGCAGGGAGGATGAGGAGTCGGGACCTCCGAAACCAAGCGAGAGCGAGTCGCCACCAGAACCTAGTGGAAGGTTATCCAGCGAGCTACACTCGGAGCGGTTGTTGACCAGAGAACTGGTCTCGGATCGACCAAAAGCACTTTCAGGGAAGGCGTTAGCATTGCCGTTGAGGTCTTCGAGGCCGAGAGCGTACGTAGCGGGCTGAACGGAGACTCTATCGCCATATTCGAACCTCTCAGGGCTCTCTTCATCAAACCCGTAACAGTAGGCCTCCGCGCCGCCAGCGTAAAATGAAATTTCAGCCGGATCGTCATCTATGTACTCTTCGCTAACATGCAGCTGCGTGCAGGACATCGGGATCTGGTACGACATTTGTCGAACGCGCATTAACTCTGCCTCAAATGCTTCAGGTGTGAGGAAGCCCGTTTTCGCCACACTGCTTACGCCACTCACCCCTACTCGCTCGCTATCCTCATTGCCATTTTGGGAGGGCCGTACACTAGGGGAACTACTCTCTACACACACAAACGAGGGGCCGCAGTCTCCTGCTGCCTGGATATGAGTGGCACCTGGGAAGGCGTAGGTGGATTGGGAGTTGGTCTTGATGAAGTCCTGCTGCATTTGGCTAGGGGCTCTGGCGGATTGCTGCGTCTGCTGGAGATGCACGGGCTGGTTCGGGGTCTCCGTCCGCATGGGTGAGCTGGGGGCATGGAGGGAGTGGAAGGAGGCGGTGACAGAGGAAGGAGGTACTGGAGACCTTAGACTGTCATTAAAACACAGATTCTGAAACGGATGGGTAAGGTAAAGAGAGGGGATGAAAACAGAAAGTTAGTTGTTATTGTTCTTCATGTTGGTATTGGCTGTGTCCCTGATCAAAGACTCTACTGACCTGTTTTGGCACATCAGAAGCCAAGGAACGTGTCGACATGCGAATCTTACTGTTCCTCCTGTAAAAATAGCATTATCAGTGCAAAGACAAGCAAGCACCACAACAAAGGGGTTACCAAAGGATGGTCCAGTATACAGCATAAAACTGCTTTCAGGTGAAACTTTGAAAGAAATATTTACCTCTGGTAAGGAGTTCTTCTCAACCCGCTGTCCCTCACATACTCAACAAGCTGCTTCTGCGTCCTCCCACTGTCTCGCACACACAATGCATTTTAACGAACCAAGTAAAAGCAACAATTTGTAATCAGAATATTCTTTAAAAAAAATCTGTGATATACACCACTGTTCAAAAGTATGGGGTTGGTAAGAGGTTTAAATATCACAAAGTCTGCATTTATTTAATCAAAAATACAGTAATAACTGTAACATGAAATATTACAATTTAGAATTTAAAACAACTTTTCTGTTTGAAAATAATATTAATTGAAAATGTTATTCAGTCCTGTAAAAAAAGCAGAATTTTCAAGAACATTTCTTATTATCAATGCTGAAAACGGTTGTGCCGCTAATACAGTATATTTGTGAAAACAGATACATTTTATTTTCCAAAGAATCTTTAATTAATAGTTCAAATGAAAAGCATTTATTTGAAATGGAAAACTTTTGTAACATTTTACATTTCTTATTTCAGATTTTAATACATTTTTAAAAATAACTTTATACTTAGATTTAGCAATGACACATTAAATTGATAAAGTGACATTAAACTATCAATTTAATGTGTCATTGCTAAATCTAAGTGTTAATTTATTTTAAAAAAGTATTAAAATATCTTACTGACCCAAACTTTTGATCGGTAGTGTACCTCACAATATCAGAAAAAATTATTACCAAATAAATAAAATAAATAAAAAAGCCACTAAAAAACCCTTCCAAATCAACTTCCAAACACAATTACAAAATTTTATATTTGAACAGTAATGTACAGTACAGTGCAATGCAACACATTTATCAATAAATAGTTAAAAAGAATTTTTTAAAATCTAAAAAAAGTCACATTTTGGATAGCGTTTATGGAATACTGAAAAACCTCTTAGCTACTTACGTAATTAACTAATGTTAAGTGCAGAGTTCCAGATATTACTCAATTGCACATTACTGTAATTACACCGATACTAATTGTGAACCGTTGGTACCAAAAAACTAATTTTGTGACAAACATCACTGAAAGTTATGCAAAGATTTAGTCAGTTCATTCAATGAAGGTTTCCTCTGACTGATTTAACTAGTAGGTCTGTTATAGTGGTTGTGCTGTATGTTTGTTTTTGCTTGGAACGCACAAGGACAGTTGAATAGAAAGACTAAGAACTGGCACTAAGAAATAGCTCAGGAAACACTAGCATAACCACAACAGAAAAAAATGCAACATTTCTTCTGGAACATCATGTTAAATAGTATATTACCAACCCACGTCAATATAAGCACCTGTATCTGAAGGAGGATCCTCTGCTGAAGAAGATGGCTTTGGATTTGGGCTGAGGCTGATCTAACAGACGGAAAAACGAGTGATGCTCCACACAGTTCTTCCAGAAGATCTTACACTGATCTCGACTGCCCATTAGAAATTCCAGTGTATCCTGATGAGGACCCTGTGAAACAAAAGCTTGATCAGTCACTGAGAAAAGACTGAACTTAAGATGAAAGGCAACAAGAGGAAGCATATGGTTTTGATTCTTAACACTCCAATTAATTGATCCTGACAGAATAACAAACGTCACTCTGAATACATTTAAAATGTTTACACGGGGTAAGAGACGGATGGCCCCATCCAACCAAGCTCCTGAGCTTGTACATTTTACTTCTACACTGAAGTAAACTAATCTACTTACTTCTACACTAATAATCTACACTTGAATCTGTATGTTCTAGGAGTCCACAGATTGATTTCACAGCATTGTATTTCTCCAAAATTGCCTATTTTGTTGGAGGTATGTATTTAAAGTCTTTGCTGTCATATTAGACTACATTATATCCCCTTTGAATTGAGGCAGTGTGTCTACATGTTTGTAAATGTACATATAATATTATTATATAACAATATATAATGTAAATTTGATACCCACATGAACTTCTGGGTGCAATTTAATTAAAAATCGTTTCCTCTTGAAGCTCAGCTTCCGAATTTTAGACCAGTTGAAGGTGTTAATTTTGGTGTGGCCCTGGGGAAAATAAAAAATAAAAAAACAAATACATACATACGTATACATGTGACCACACATCACCTTCAATAATAATGCATTAAAATGCACTAATAATTTATTTGACTAAAATAGAGAACTCTATGAAAATCAGTTATATTCAGTAAGACAAAGTTGTGCACGTACCTGAAAGACCTGCAGGCCCATGTGTGCGACAGCCAGGTTGATCTTGGTGCCTTCTCGGTCAGCGGCAGGATGAAAGCGAACCCCATACATCTCCAGTTTACGAGCGATCTCCAGAACCTGGAAATCTGATTCTGCTGGGGTTTGCCCACTACAGGCGAGGAAGCAAAGACAAATAACGTAGAAAATATTTAACAAATGAAACATAGTACAAAAGGAATTCAAAGGAAAATGCAGAGTGGTAAAGTATATTTTGTTGCCTAGAATAACATTTTATCACAGAGGTTTTCAATGTTTACATAACCTCACACTATTTAAAAGACAAACATCTTCTGTACTCACTAAATAATAACGTCATTAAAACATGTTTACCATGCATTTATCCATTCTCCAAACCATTATATTATATTTCAAATGGTTGGGGTCAGTAAGACTTAGTTGAAGCAAGTCTGAAAAAAAGCTGAATTTTCAGCGGCTATGTCACATGATCCTTCATTTCTTATTATTAGCAATGCTGAAACCAGTTGTTGCTTAAAAACTTGAAAACAAGTGATTGCTTAATAGTTTTATGGAAACCAATATATTTTTCAGGATTACTTTATAATTTAATAATTTAATTTATATTAAATAGATTTTTTTTGTAAAAAATGTAAAATAAATAAATACTCTGACATTTGATGCATCCTTGCTGAATAAAAGTATGAACATTTTGAAAAAATTGTTTTTTTTTTTGTTGTTTTTTTTAAATGAGTGCATTAACAGTACCTCACTACCTTATATATTCAATTCAGTTCATGTTTTCACAATACATACCATTTCAAATCAGCTTTGCACAAAAATAATTGTTTCAGTGTACATACATACATCAATTTATGTAGGATATATGTTCTAATAATTTCAAGTAGTTTCTAAGTGTGGGGGCTGGGCAAACATATTCCAGTAATTTTGAGCAGCGATCTGGCTAATCGTGGGCAAATGTTAGAGCAGTGCCAGATCATCAGCACACTCTAATTTTGCTCATCCTTTAAGCTGTTCAATCTGCTTAAACCCCTCCCCTTCCCTTGTGGCCGTATGGCTAATAAAAAGCCTTGAGGCACTGGATTACAATCACAGCCTCACATAGCCGCTAACACAGCCGACCTGCAATACTTCTCTCACAGCCAAAGCCTCAGATTAAATGCACCGGAACTGCACCTTTACAAAGAGCCAAAAACCCAGGGCTGACAAGCTTGAGATTTTACAAAAACTGACAATGCTGGTATCGTAAAGCATAATTTTTTAACATTTTGTGACTCTTGTGATATTCATATTCATAGATATGGCAGAGATATCTTGTTCAATGTAAATTTGATTTTTTTTAACCTTGTTTTGTCTTCTGCAGGTAAAAAATTTAATTCTAAAACTCATTGCTTTCCACTGCTATAACACGTTTTTAAGTATCACTCATGTCTGTACCACAAACGGTGTGGAACAAGTTACGTCTAACGTTTAATAAAGGAATAGCACGAGCAACAAATGCATCACTAATGATGAAAATGCTGCTAAAACATTTAACTTTACATCATTATTTATTTATCTGGAAGGATGATCCATTCAGAGCTTGAAGAAGGATCATCTGTCCCATATTATCATATTATGTCTAATAGTGTCTGCAAGCTCTTAAAATATCATCTTTCCAAAGTTCAAGCAGAGAGAGAAACTGCAGCCCACCTTTAACTGCCTCTAAATCCCATAAACTGCCACACACAACAATCACTTACACACTATCAGATCTCTTCTCACCAAATAAACTCAGCACCAAATGGAAACAGACTGTCATTCAAGATTACCAGGGGAGTCTGTATTTAAAGTTCAGTTAGATGTCCAGCTTGGAAAAAGGCCTCTCATACCATGGAAACGCTTCCAACTAAACTGGACATGAAAAAGATAAACCTACTTTTGTGCCATAAATTCCCTGTACTGATTCCCGGTGGTCAGCGCAGTGAAATTTACAAATGCAAAGCCTGACAGGCTGAGTCTAATTAAAAAGACAGGCTGAGATAAATTAAAAAGAACAATGCACAAGCCGAGACCATGGGGCCAAAACAATAAATGTCTTACATGTGTCTGCGGTGGAGCTCCATGATCTTTTCTTGCACACGTTCCTGATATGGCAGCAATTTATTCATCTTCAGAAACTCCCTGTCTGCTATGTCATCGTAGTCACCGATCTCAGCTGTGTGGGGGAAGGAGAAAGATAAAGGGTCAAAGACAAATAATAGTATCCAAGAAAAAGAAAAAGAAAAAGAAGTTCTTAGAAATGTACCGCTTATGCTGGTTTCATACGGCATTAAAAAAAAAATATTTTTTTTTTTGTTACTTGTGACTTGCAGATTTGTTACCTGTTCAGATGACAATATCCAGTGAAAATTCTTATTTGGGTCATATATTCCAAGACGTAGTCAGAATATAATACGGAATCTGTGATTCCTAAGTACAGTATCCACAACGGTGCAGTGACTGACAGCCACACATACTCCTCTAAATATTAGATTCATCTGCGCTAGAGCCGTGCTGGTACACACCCCATGTAATGAAGATAATTGCACAAATAACTGCAATTGCTGGTTTTCAAACAGAAATGTGACAGAGGCAAAACTTATGGACTGCCGCTTTAAAAAAAAATATTGAAGCCAATCTGCAAAAACGACAGGTTGTGGAATGTACCACTCTATGACGTAATAGTGTGGCTAAACACTGCCTCCGCAGAAGATGATCAAAGCCTGCTTCTACATCGCTGCCTGTTTAGCCCAGCCCACCGATTCGCACATGTAGTGCAAATAAAGAGAGAGGCAAACGCAGGTCAACGCAGAAACCAAACGATAAAGATTGCTCCGAAGACAAGATCCCGTGCAGTGCCAATCTGTGGAAAAACACAATCTTTGCATCGTCTTCCTTCTGATCTCAACGTTAGGAAAGAGTGGACGAACTTAATTTTTTAATGAAGTTTCAGACCACGTCAGTAAGAACTTGGTCCTTTGTTCATTTTACCGCGGATTCATTTACAAACAACGTACCATTCAATGTGAGATTTTAAGAAAGACTGAAATCAAAATATGATGCTGTCTACTATATTCGATATGACAATAATGTCGCAATACACAACTGAGAGTAACAGTTTGTTATGTTATGTTGTCACTACTGCTTTGTCTGTTATTTCAGATCGCTTTAACCTAAACCAAAGCAGCGTCCATCTGTGAAGGTTGTAGGCTGTCATACATACACAACTGTTAGCCAATCATAGCAGTGGACGTTTACTTCCGAGTCTACAATCCATTATAAGTGGATCTCCAAGAACAGTGTTAAAAAAAAAAAATTATAATAATAAAAAGGCAATTCATGACCTCTTTAATGCATTTTTGAATAGATTAATAGAGGCAGGAAAAATAATCATGTCAATGATCAAAAACATTACAAAGCAGAGACACAACAGAATCAGTGTAACTAATAGATTTAAAACATTATGGCGGACAGGAGTCAGGACTTCAGGCACACTAACTGACTCATATTATACATACATTGCACCAAATGAGAGGCCAGCAGGGCAGCAGTGTTTTCCATACAGTTCAGTCGGCCCTCTAATAGATCCCTCTTGACTTGCAGAGAAAACAAGTACCTGGAGAAAACGTACATAGTTACAAGCATCGTTCAGCTTGTCAGTATATAAAACATGGATGATGATTCTGAACATCCTACCTAGTAAACTCCTCCTGAAGCTGACCGGGATCTGGAGGAAAGAACTTCACTGACAGCCGAAAGAGTGTGTTCATCGGCCCTGTGAATAGTAAGTATAAACACACAAGTTTCAAAGACCCCCAAGATCCTTTGAGCTCTAAACACAACACAAAACATTAAGTGTACTTACGTCTCACTTGTTTCACTATGAACTTGGTGGGCTCCAGCCAAATCTGTTGAGACAAAACAGTCCGGAGTAATAAGACTGGCCTTTCAGCTTTTAACCACCTTATAAAGTCTAAGCAATAAATAATACAAATAATCTTTCACTCTTTCAAACTACATCTGTTTCTGGTCTTTCAAGAAAGCACTAAAATCGAAGAACATCTCGGTCACAGAGGCCACAGATGAGATCTTGAGATGCTGACCACACCAAAAACATATTTCAGGAATTTTTGGAAAGCTATTATCAGCTATTATTCAAACGCTCCGGGATATGCACATTTTTAATTCAAACCTCTGTGCTTGCCTGTTTTGAGGTCTTGCAAAGATGTGATGATTTGTTTTAATTGTGTGTGTCTGCAGAGTTTGTAGACACCCTGCTCCTCCAAGCACATCTGGAGCTGATTGTGGCAAGAATGTACCTTTTCTCACTCCACCTCCAGCTCCTTCTACTCCGCTGACCTCTCATCTTTTTTACGGAATCATCACAACAGCCCCATACACACACATTCCACACCTGATTCAACTCTCTCCAAAAAAGCTGGCTTGGCACACTCAAAAACAGATGGCCAATAGACTCTCTCCAGTATTCATCTCAAAATTACAAAAACGTTCGTAATTTTGTTTGTTTTTTTGTTTTTTTTATTTCGCCAATGATAAAGGAACCAAGATTAAAAAAAGGTGCATTATGGTGATAATTAAAATGCTATGCTAGTGGGTTTATACAGCACAACAGCCCTTTGTCAGTAGCCCCAGTATTTTTCCCAGTTATTTTCTCCACAGCAATTAAAAAACTAAACAGTTCTAAGCAATGAACCGATTCAATAATAAAACAAAAGCCAAATCAAAAAACAAACAAAAACAAAAACCAAACCAAAACTCAAATCCAAAACAAAAAGGAAAGCAAACCAAACAACAACAAGGCAGTAACAAAATCATTACAAAACACTTTTGAAGGGATAGGGATAATCCATCCAAAAATGAAAATGTTGTCATCGTCTACTCACCTTCATGTCATTCCAAACCTTTATTTCTTTCTTCTGCTGTACACAAAAGAAGATTTTTTTGAAGGATGTTGGTAACCAAACTGTTTCAGTTCCCTTTGATTTCCATTGTATTTTTGTCAACGTAATAGAAGTCAATGGGAACCGAAAATGTTTGGTTACCAACATTCTTCAAAATATTTTCTTTTGTGTTCTACACAAGAAAGAAATTCAGGTTTGGAACAACAAAAGACAATTTTTCATTTTTGAACTTCCCTTTAAGCCTATTTATTCTAAAAAGGTCTAGCATATTAAAATAGCTCATAGATGCCTTGTAAAGCACATAATTTAGCAAAATTTAGATTATACTGACTATGTAACCGACTTAAAGGTGAATTGTGTAATCTCTATCCCTGTGACACACAGGTTTCCTGAACATTCCTTTCATTGCTCAAACAAAAGGAGAGTTCCATTTCTAACTCACAATATTCAATGAGAGTCAGTGTTGCAATCAATTTACTGATGGATTACTTATTTTCTCTGACTATTAAGCAAGGGTAAATATTTTAAAATTGAAAAAAAATTACAAATTTCACCTTTAACGTTTTGCTTCTACTTTAGCCTGGATCACATAATCCTTTAAAGGTGACGTATCATGAAAATCTGACTTTTCCAGGTTTTGAATGTTATAATCAGGTCCCAGGTGCATCTACCAACCAAGGAAACGTGAAAAAGATTAACCCAGTATCTTTGTTTTGGTAAGCCTTTTTCTGCAAGCGTCTGAAAAAATGAGCGCATCTGATCATGCTCCCTTAGCGATGTTGCAAAGGGATCTCATTATAATATTACTGCCCCTTAATCTGTAAGTTTCCACCCACGGCACCGTAATTTTGATTTCGCAAGCGACAATGGTGTACCAGTTCTAATGCCATGGCGAAATTTTGAGCAAAACATGCTAACTGTTCTGCCTGTAGCTGCACAGACAATCACAAAACACTGTTTACAGTCCCAGCCTCAGAGGAGACAACAGAGCAGTGGATTTATTGATTTATTTACTGTATATTTCTGCTGCCACAGAGATCTAAAATAAACATGCGATTTAGTTCCCAGCTGTTTACCTTCAAAAACATAACCGACTGTTTTTGTAACTTATGCGTGTTTTTAACGTAAACTTGTGTGTGAATGAGAACTTAGTACTCACATGCTGTGACAGCCACTTTCTGTCCGTGTGCACTCAGAAAACCGTATATCGGAAGTTTAAATATGGTTTAAAACGCATGATTTCAGCACAATAACCATGATAATCAGAACCAAAACAGATGTTTTTAGTAGGTACGAGCTGTAATGGCACAGCTCTCTTCTTGAAAAGGGGGCAGGGAGCAGCAGCTCTTTCGCATTTAAAGACACATGCTCTAATATAGAGTGTTTCTGCTTCCACTCAAAATAGGCATTTTCAAAATGATATAATAAATTATCTGTGGGGTATTTTGAGCTGAACCTTCACAGTTACATTCTGGGGACCCTTGAGACTTAGATTACATATTGTAAAAAGGGGCATAATATGTCACCTTTAAAATTGACATTGGGCCCAATGAATCTACCAACCCAGAAAACACGAAAAAGAACAACCCAGTAATTTTGGAAAGCCTTTTTTTGCAAGCTTGTAAAAAAACGAGACACTCAGATTTCGCTCTCCCTGTGACGTAGAAAGGGAATCTTATTAAAATATTACCGCCCATTAATCTGCAAGTTTCCACCCATGGCGCCGACATTGTGTGTTTGCAAGTGACAACCAGTTCTAACAACACTGTGAAAGTTCGGGCAAAGCATGCTAATTGTTCTGTCTGTGGTTGCACTGATGAGCACAGAACACTATTTAGAGTCCTAGAATCAGAGTAGACAAGAGAACAATGGATTTATTGATTTCTTTAATGCATATTAAGCTGCTGCCACACACATCTAATATAAGCGATTTCTTTCCCAGCGGTTTACCTTCACAGACATAACCAACTGTTTTTGTAACTTGTGTGTTTTTAACATAAACTTGAGTGTAAGTGACAGTTTAAGCGCAATAAGACATGAAAGAATTTTAATAGTGAGTTTAGTACTCACATGCCTTGTGACAGCCACTTTCTGTGAGCGTGATTCGGATGTGTGCGCTCAGAAAATAAAATCAAAACCAAACAGATGTTTTTAGCAGAGTATCTAAGAAACGAGCTGTAAAGACACATCCCTATTCTAGAAAATGGTGCAGGGAGCAGAAGCTCATTTTCATTTAAAGAGAAATGCACGAAAACAGTGTGTTTCTGTTTCCACTCAATATAGGCATTTTCAAGATGATGTAATAAATGATCTGTGGGGTATTTTGTGCTGAAACTTCACAGATGCGTTCTGGGGACACCCGAGACTTATATTACATATTGCAAAAAAGGGGAATAATAGGTCTCCTTTAAATGCATCAAATCTTGTCTTTAATCAATTGTAAAGTCTCTCATTTGTGTGTATAAATGTATCGTTTTAATGACGTCCATTTGTAGGTATGTTCTAAAATATCATGGTGTGTTCTTTAAGTTTTTATGGCCGTATCAGGGAGGTTTAAAGGGAACAGGAAACCTCTGGGGCCGAGAGAGAGGCAGCACAAACAACATAATACACCTCCTCGTCTTTTAAGAGCTTAGCTGGGTTTTCAGAAGAGCGGGCCGTTCACAATCCAGTCTTTGTGTGAGCAGGGGGACTGTTTGTCAAGTGGCCACTTACCCAGTTCATCTGCAGGTTCTGAAACTCCAGACCAAAATAATCGCTCTCAATGAGATTGATCCGTCTGAACACTTCAGAGAAAAGAGTCTGCCCATCCGCTTTTGACTACGAGAGAGGAAAAAACAAGACATTCAATTAAGACATTTGGAAAAAAATATTCATATTACTTTATTTTATTTTTGTCACAATCATGACAAACTGGCTGATTAACAAATAATTACAATTATTGATTTAATTGAATATTTCTCTGCAATTTACATTCACACTGATTTTCATTTTTCTTTTTTTTGGAACCAATCCAACATAATTAGAATATTATGGTAATATAATATTGATTATTATTTGTTGAGATGAATGTCAGAATTTTATGCATGAGTAGTACATTTCAGAAAGGATACATGAACTGCAAAAACAAAAAAAGTTCAAAGTTGTAGTTCATTTTATATAACGTGGTCTGCATTTCCTCATATTTCTTTTCTGCTCTTTTTTTCGTTTTGAAGATTATGGGGTTGTGAGGGTTAAAAATTTTAATATTTCTGTGGAAAAGCAGCTGTGTCTGCTATGAAGTCGCTGGATATTTGAGGCTAATGGGTGTCAGCAGGAAATATCTGTGGGCTATCGGAGTAATTCTCCACAGCATGCAGGCAGGCCAAAACCAGACACAAGGCCACAACGCAGTCAAACTCTGAGATCAGCTGGACTGTCTGTTGTACACATATAACTGTGAAAGGCTAGGAGAACATCTGAGGACATTTTAGGACACATAGGCAGTTAAACCTGCTTAAAGAGAAAAGGGTTTTCCCTGAAAAAAATAGACTCAGGGGTTTGTCATTACAAAATGAAGGACTAATTACTATGTACCTAGAACACACTGCACTTAGGTTTTGCCATTCGAGCCTGTGACTTTCTGGGAAAATTATACAGCAGACAGCTGTTTGTAATGTGAAACATATTTTTAAAGACCATAAAAACAGCCTGAGATGAATTGGGCTGGCCAGATTGTTACCCTCCATTTGTACGTCCTAAACTTGACTGATTCTTTCTGCCTTTAATACAGTCTCTTAAGTAAAGAATGTACTCTCCGTGCCAAGCAGGGCAGGTAAGCACCTTTCAAATGGCTTCCTCTAGGCTCTGCCAAAACCCGCATCAACATGCACAACACAATCAGTGCAAAGAGGAGGAGATGGACCACTCATACAGAAATTCATAAAGAAATCATAATGCTCAATAGAGCAGCTGTGAATGGACTGAAAGAATTGCCTTCGAAAGCTTTTTAATAGTTCTTAATGGTTATTTTGATGTGAAGAAGCTAAATTTATGATGCCATTGTTGTTTTAATGCTGATACGAAATACATTAGGGCTGGTTATCAATACAGATGACCAGATTTTATTCTGATTCATAAGGCCTCAACTTGATTCAGATGTGGAATACATTTTTAATTTCATTTGGGGATACTTCAGTTATAATGTCATTTATAAATTCTCTGTCCTCTAATGCTGTAAATTATACAGGGCAGTGTTTCATAATACTTCAAAACCGGTAATTCGCCTTTTTAAGCTATTCTTTAAAAGAACTGGCCCATAAAGGTCATTCATTTGGGAAATCAGGCTACACTGGTTGTGGTAGAAGTATTATTTCTTCTACCTTGGCACTGAATTAATATTGGATTGCTCAAGATCACAACTAATTGGGGAGGGGGGTTGTGGGAATAATCACCTAGCCCTAAAACACATTATTGAAATGTAATCTAGTCTTTTTCTGTTTTCCCACAAAAACAGATATACTACTATTCAAATGTTGAAAGCCTTTTTGTGAAAGAAAAAAAAAGTTATTACTTTTATTTAGCTAAGATGCATTAAGTTGATCAAAAGTGACAGTAAATACATTTACAATCAAGCTGTATTCCAATTAGAATCGGTTTAAAAGTCCAATCCAAATGAAAACGTGTCATGTAATTGCCTCAGTTGGAATAAAAATGCCAAAAATGATCACTTTATTTAGCATTCATGTAAACACTATGTTCGGATTCATCAGCAGGAATTATTTAATTCCGACTGAAACCAAAAGTGTCATGTAAATGTGGCTATTGTTATAAAAGATTTCT
>JAUZSZ010000091.1:13189968-13201264 GCA_034780575.1 Labeobarbus marequensis | reverse complement strand
TCCCCTGGACTGTTGAACGATTGGACTGCTCTTTTGGTTTTGACCCACTGCCTGATTACACGTGTATGTTTGTTGCTGTTTGTAATAAACTTCCGCACATGGATTCTAACGCCGCCTCAGCGTCTATGTTACAGAATACTTCGCCAACCATGGATCCAGCGGAGGTTTCCAACTTGCAAGCAGCATTCGCTTACCAAAGTGAACTATTGAGGAATTATCAAGAGCAGCTCACTAAACTACAATCTGTAAACGAACACCTGACGCACTACGTACGATCTCTTCCACCTCCCATGCCATCAGTGGTAAGCTTCGCTCTTCCTAATAAGTTTGATGGAACTGCTGAGCAATGCAAGGGTTTTGTTCGTCAAGTGAGACTGTATTTTGATCATCAAAAGGATCGATTCGAGTCTGAGGAAAAGAGATGTGCTTTTCTAATGACTTTGCTCACGGGAAGAGCCCTCGACTGGGCTTCAGCTGTATGGGATACCGATCCTCAATTCAAGACATCTGTCGATTGTTTTTTACAACAAATTCATGAGGTCTTCGAATATCCCGCAGGGGGCAGGGATATTTCGACTCAAATTATTCATGCTAAGCAAGGTAACCGAACTGCAGCTGATTATGCTATTGAGTTTCGTACTCTGGCAGCCCAGAGCGGGTGGAATGATGTGGCGCTCAAAGCCATCTTTTACAACAGTCTCAATGTCGATCTGCAAACGGAGCTCGCCTGTCGTCGAGAGAACTCATCGTTTTCAGAACTCGTTAATCTCACCATTAAGATAGACAATCTCATGAGGCAGACACCCAGGCAACGTATTAAATCAAGTGGTCATCGCAATTCCCCGATCTGCATTCCAACAATGGAACAATCATCTGTTGAACCCATGCAACTTAATGCTTCACGACTGTCTGAGGAAGAACGAACAAGACGTCGACAAAATCATCTGTGTTTTTACTGCGGTGAACCAGGCCATCGTAGTGTGGGATGTCCACTCAAGGTCAAACCTTCATCAGGGGTAAATATCCAAAACTTCTCTGTTCTTAAAAATAAATCACTTACCTTACCTGTTACCATAAGAACTGATACTCTGTCTCTTGATCTGACAGCGATGATTGATTCTGGAGCCGCATTGAATCTCATCAATAAGGACATCATCAAGAAATATAACATCCCAACCCAACCATGCATGCCACCCATCCAGATCAAAGCTATCAACGACTCTCTCATCGATCATGGTATCCACTGCCAGACAAAAACCTTAAAACTTCAAATTGGTCTGTTTCACCAAGAAAATATCACCTTGTATGTGGTGGACTCACCCAAATACGAAGTCATCCTAGGATTTCCCTGGCTCTCCATCCACGATCCGTCCATTTCCTGGTTTCAAGGGGAACTAATTCACTGGTCACCATTCTGTGAGAAGAACTGTTTTTCCAGCCTGCTACAACCCTGTCTCACCACTAGCATTGAGAGCCCTGAGACACAGGTAAAAATAACCATCCCCAGTCATTATCAAGATTTATCTGAAGTGTTTAGCAAAACCAAAGCCACGCAACTCCCTCCACATCGTCCTTGGGACTGTGCGATTGATCTGCTTCCCAACGCCATGCCTCCTAAAAGTAGAGTTTATCCTTTGTCCAGAACGGAGGATCAGGCTATGGAGGAATACATTGATGAAGCTCTAGACTCTGGTTTCATCCGTTCGTCCACATCTCCTGCCGCAGCCGGATTCTTCTTCGTGAGCAAGAAGGATGGTGGTTTGAGACCCTGCATAGATTACCGTGGACTCAACAACGTCACAGTAAAGTTCCGCTACCCCTTGCCGTTAGTACCCCCGGCTCTAGAGCAACTACGGGAAGCCAACATTTACACCAAGCTAGACCTGCGAAGTGCATACAACCTCATCAGGATCAAGGAGGGTGATGAGTGGAAGACTGCATTTCTCACCACCAGGGGGCACTATGAGTACCAGGTAATGCCGTATGGGTTAGCCAACGCTCCAGCTGTCTTCCAGTCCTTCATCAATGAAATTCTCAAAGACTTCATGAACAAATTTGTTATTGCCTACATCGACGATATTCTGATTTATTCCAAGACTGAAGCAGAACATATTACCCATGTCCGTGCAGTACTGTCCCGCCTGTTGGAGAACCAACTTTATGTCAAGGCTGAAAAATGTGAGTTCCACGTTCACCAAACCTCATTTCTCGGCTATCAAGTTAGCCATCATGGAGTTAAAATGGACTCAACCAAGGTTCAAGCAGTCACGGAATGGCCTCAACCCACTACCATCAAGGAGCTTCAAAGATTCCTGGGGTTTGCCAATTTCTACCGCCGCTTCATCAGAAATTACAGTACCATAGCTTCTCCACTTACCTCACTCCTCAAAAATAAACCTAAGAAACTCTGTTGGACAGAAGAGGCAAGTCATGCTTTCGTCACTCTCAAGTCAAGCTTCACCTCAGCTCCCATCCTTAAACACCCTGACCCCGATTTGCCATTTATTGTGGAAGTGGACGCCTCAGATTGCGGGATAGGAGCTATTCTCTCCCAACGGCATGGTCAACCAGGCAAGCTTCATCCATGTGCCTTCTACTCCAGGAAACTCACTAGTGCAGAAAGGAATTACGACGTGGGAAATAAGGAATTGTTATCCATGAAAGCCGCCATCGAGGAGTGGCGACACTGGCTGGAGGGTGCTCGCCATCCTTTCCAAGTTATCACTGATCACAAGAACCTTGAATACATCAAAGGAGCCAAAAGACTTAACCCTCGTCAAGCTCGATGGGCCCTCTTTTTCACTCGTTTCAATTTCACAGTCACTTATAGACCAGGAAGCAAAAACAGCAAGGCAGACGCTCTCTCCCGCAAGCATGATCCTCCTATGGACAATCTCAAACCTGAACCCATCCTACCACCCACTGTCATTCTGGCTCCAGTCTCATGGGACATCATGGACGAAATTCATCGCCGGCACGAACAAGATCCACCACCACCACAATGTCCCCCAAACAAACATTATGTACCCCAAGAGATGCGTCGCCAAGTATTACAATGGGTTCATACCTCCCTCAGTGCTGGTCATCCAGGTATATCACGCACCCTACACCTGTTAAAAAATTCATTCTGGTGGCCATCTATGACCAAGGACACGACCGATTTCGTTAAATCATGCCAGGTCTGCGCCCAATCCAAGACCCCCAAGGAATTACCTTCAGGCCTACTCCAACCATTACCTATTCCACAACGACCCTGGTCTCATCTTTCCATTGACTTTGTCACTGACCTGCCACCTTCCAATGAATTCACAACCATTCTAGTAATCATTGACCGTTTCTCCAAGTCATGTCGTTTAATCCCTTTAAAAGGATTACCCACAGCCATGGAAACGGCCTTAACTCTCTTTAATCACGTCTTCCGTATCTATGGCTTACCTGAAGACATTGTCAGTGACAGAGGAACTCAATTCACCTCTCAAGTCTGGAAAGCCTTCTGCAAACAGCTGGACATTAACGTCAGCCTCACCTCAGGATATCATCCTCAGAGCAATGGTCAGGTGGAGAGACTAAATCAGGAGATCGGCCGATACCTACGTACTTATTGTAGTCGCGAACAACATAGGTGGTCAGAGTTTCTCCCCTGGGCCGAATATGCCCAAAACTCACTCACTCATGCATCTACAGGCCTCACCCCCTTCCAGTGCGTCCTGGGGTTTCAGCCCCCCATGTTCCCGTGGTCAGGTGAACCTTCCTCGGTTCCGGCTGTCGACGACTGGATTAAGCGTAGTGAGAGGGTGTGGGACAGTGCTCATGTGCGTCTCCAGCGGGCTGTACGGGATCAGGAAATCCAAGCCAACAGACGTCGCCGTCCACACCCTCCCTACCAACCTGGACAGCGGGTCTGGCTCTCTACGAGGGACATCAAGCTGCGGCTGCCCAGCAGGAAGCTCAGCCCAAGGTATGTAGGCCCTTTCAAGATTCTTAAAAGAATTAATGAAGTAACCTACCAGCTTGAGCTTCCTGCTAACTACCGTATCTCTCCCTCTTTCCATGTGTCCCTCCTCAAACCGGTCCACCCGGAGGCTGACCCCGGCCAGCTGGCCCCAGAACCACCGCCACCCCTGGATGTAGACGGCATGCCCGCCTATCAGGTAAAGGAGTTACTGGACTCTCGGCGTAGAGGGGGTCAGCTCCAATATTTGGTGGACTGGGAGGGCTATGGACCTGAGGAGAGGTCATGGGTGGCCGCCAACGACATTCTGGATCCATCTCTCACCGAGGAGTTCCATCGAGCCAGACCCGACCGTCCAGCACCACGACCACGGGGACGTCCTCGCCGAGCTCCAGGAGTCGCTCCTAGAGGGAGGGGTTCTGTAATGCCAAGCCAGCAGAGGGAGCCCTCACCCGAGTACTGACTGCACGCTCCCTCTGCTGCTTCTACAGTCACTTCCTGTTTGGGATTACTTAAGCTGAAACCATGTGCTTCCTCTTCGCGAAGTATTGCCAGTTTACCTGCCTTACCGAGCGTTATTCTGATTTTTCTGATTGTTGTCACGTGTATGATTCTGCCTCGTTTGCTGACCATCGATTTCACGGATTACCCTATTTGGATTGTTTGCTTGTGTGGACTGAATTCTAGGTTTGACATTATTGCCTGGCTTCTCACTTTCGATTTACGGATTATCCCCTGGACTGTTGAACGATTGGACTGCTCTTTTGGTTTTGACCCACTGCCTGATTACACGTGTATGTTTGTTGCTGTTTGTAATAAACTTCCGCACATGGATTCTAATGCCGCCTCAGCGTCTATGTTACAACCTACAATATTAACAAATCAATTTTCAGACACACATTTTTTATAGTTATATTTTAAAATCTTTTAAAAAATCTGTGGGGGCACAGGCTTAGTTTGCATATCAGACCAAGACTTATAAAATGTCATAGCATATAAAACCAAGTCCTATTTATAAAATTGTATGTGTAAAAGTGTTTTTATGCCAGTCTAAATCTTTTAAAACTGTTTAGTACACTTTCCTTGTAAATGTAACATATAATTTTAATATATTAAAGAGACACTGTCTGATAACCTAAATTACTGGTAGTTTTCCAAAAAGTTTAACATGATGTTTTCTGTATATTTATGTGTTTTGTGGTAAATTACAACAGAAGTGCTTCACTCTGTTCTTGATGTTACTTTTGTCTTTCTAACACTACACTGCACCAATGATAGTGAGAGTTTAATGTATTTTCCCTGCATTGAATTTTGTGAGCGCTTAGCAGATTCTTGCATCTGAATTGTGACATCAAACTTAATGAATGACCCAGTATGTCACAGACCTGTTAAGGGGTGGTGAATGTTTCAAAATGGCTAGCAATTAGCAGGCTTTAACAGTAATTAGTGTGTCTGATTGATTAGTATCAATGATCAATATTCTCACTCAAGAGCAATTAGCAGGAGGACTTTATAGAAAAAGGAGCTTGCTACTGAACACATGAAAAGAAATGTGAAATCAGCATATTGAAAAAAGACAAACAAGTTATTACGTGTCAACCCAAAAGCCTGATCTGGTTTGTTATAGCTTGTCCTTATTCATATGGTGTCATAATCTCTTATCATACCTTGTTTATTTTTATTCAGCTCTTGATGCGTGGAATATGAACAGATATAACAGCTTTAACAATAAATGCTGTCACTATCTGATAAGTAGACTGAATTTAAACAAGCATCTGTCACACAGCTAATACATCACAATGATTTATGTTTTTAAATGTGTACAAATGTGTGCCTGTAATAGTTTGTAGTGCTCTGTCATGCTAAATACTGTGTGTTTTGAAATACATAAGACAGAAAAGAAACCAAAAGCAGATTGAAGGAATATTCTGGCTTTAATATAATCATTTGTGGCATAATGTCCACGAAAAGTAATTTTGACTCATCCATTATGTATGTACATACATATGTATGCATTCATTCATTCATTCATTCATTCATTTTTAAAGAAAAGAAAAATCAAGGTTACAGTTAGGCACTTACAATGAACTTCCATTTGGCCAATTTTGAAGAATTTTAACCCCGATTTTTCCTTTTTTAATAAAAAGGAGGCACAAATGAACATTAATTTTTTAAACATTATACCACAAATGCTGTGGTTTGAGCTTGCCTTGTACTGAACCCGGAATTTTCTTTTAAGGACGAGTTGTTTATGAATCTCACATTTCAAGGTAAAGTAGACACCAGAATACACCAACAATCTCAAATCCAATCTGGACAATACTGCGATGTCTGCGGACTGTACGACGGGATAGTGGAGAAAACAATGCAAATGAATAAAGTCATTAACAGGGCTTAGAACAGTGGCACCAGTATGTTCCCTTTTATCCCCTAGTGACACAAAAGAGAGAGGGAGAGAGAGACAGAAAAGAAGAATAACAAAAAGAGAGAAAGAAATGCACAGAGGCTTTTCTTCTCTTTAAAATGCTGCATTAGGTCTTTTCCACCAGTCAGTTTTGATAGTTCAAAGCCGGCAGTTCAATAAATAGCTGGAACCGCCACATCTCTGTTCTTGCAAAAAGAAATCAATGTTAATCCTATTACCGGCAGTTATCACCTAGCCCAGAAACGGTGGCAAGTAAGGAAAAAAAACTGAGATGTCAAAGAGGAAAGGGGGAGAGAGAGAGAGAGAGAGAGAGAGGGAGAGAGGGAGAGCAAGTCACCCTTCATTCACTTTCAAACACAGTTTTGATAATTTACTTCTGTAGAGGAAGCGGGAGGAGGGTACAGAACCCAAGGTGGGGGATGGTGGTGGTGGGGGAGGGGTGTTGAGGTGTGTGTGCATCTGTCTTTCTGTGTAAAGAGGGGGTCCGGAGTGACTGATGTATTTACACGTAATGCCAAGATCAGACCTTGCTGCTGTAAGCAGGATGTTTGAGGCACAAAACCTTGCTTTTCTTCGGCCACATTCACAGTGCTCGACAATCCCTTTACCATCGGAGAACTGATGCATGACCTTTCACCTCCTCTCTCTGTCCTGATGATAGTGCAGTGAGGATTTCTGGTGATTTTGTAGTTTGAGGAGTATAGATGGCAAACTCTGATTTATTTTGGATGCAGAATACTTTACAAGGCATTTATTGACGGTAGAGTACATTCAGAACTGATAACCGGGTGTTTGAGATCTGTTGTATTTGCTGAAATGAACAAAGACTGTCCAATTTTAGATTGCATCTGGGTTAGAAGACAAAAATAAAGGTTTAAAAGTGTCATATCCTGGGCTACTGTAAACTTAATAGATACTGGCAATCAGTTGTTACCAGTTATTTAAATTTTTAGAGCAATAACTGCTAAATGACCAACATTAAATTTTACTATTTTTGCTAAATAAATAAATAACTAAAAAATATAATACTAAAACTAATAATGGCCTTCCAGTTAATTTATGCATCACAAAACAATTATTAGTATTTAAAAAATCAATTAAATATTAAACATCCAGTTACTGATAATAAAAAACACATGTATTTGCTTTGTTCAAAAGTAAATCTAGCAAAGTTTTAAATAAATAAATATATATGTATGTATGTATATATATATATATATGTGTGTATGTATGTATGTATGTATGTATGTATGTGTCTTTCTCTCTCTCTTTCTTTCTTTCTTTCTGTTTTTGTATTTAGCAGTCTGTAATTTCATGCTCATATCGTATCACTTCAACTATCTGTGCATTCAAATACATTTTTGCTAGATTTTTGTTACCATTACTTTTTAAGAATGTTTATACAACGTTCCCATGTCTGTATGATCATTTCCAGTAATGCACTCAGAAATTCTGCGGACCATTTGCAACTGAGCACCATCAAATTAATCTTTTCAACAGATTCAGTCAAATATTGGTTCATTCTGAATGCATAAAAAGGGACAGTATACAAAAATGAGTGCATAAAAGAAAAAAAAGCAAACAAAACAGACGCAGTCGTGTTCAGATGTGCATTTCTCTTGTGAACAGAGCAGCAGTCTAGATTAGAGCTAATCATTGTCAGCAGAATGCAGAAGTGGGCCTTCTCACTGACGGATTAGCCCTGCCGCTGTTGTTGTTCCTATTGTTATTGTCAGAAAAATATAATTACTGCCGAATCTCATCAAAGCAAGAACAGCCTTCTCAGAGTTGCTGCCCTATTTCATCCGAAATAAAAAAAAAATGCGGGAGAGTAAGAGAAGAAAAGTAACCTGAATTTGCTTTTGTGGAAACAACCGATTATAGCACAAAAAGCATCTTGCTATGAAAACAGACCCACGTGCCATTCTAATTTCTTTTCTGTGCTATTGTTTTCACGTTTTTTAGTTTTCAGACCCCCTCTTTTAAAAAAGCTGACATCAAGTTTTCACCTTGACTTGACTGACTGTATATATATATTTATTTCCTGTGTCATGAAAACGCGGGTGACCCCATTCCAGTCCAGCCCATTTGATATTCCTGCCATAAATTAGATGGCAACAGAGGTGCTTTAACATGTAAAATAGTGATGACATACTAAATAATGAGGCATGCTAGTATTACAGAGCACCAGCTAGGGGACCCAGGGGTATTTCCGAGCCTTGGAGCAGCCCTTTTTTTCCTCCGAAGGGGATGAGGAGGCCGGGAGTATACGGAGGTAGGGCGCTGAATATGGAAATGGCATTAATAGACCGCACGCCCAAAGCTAGATTACAGTGTCAACCCCAGTGGCCTGGACGCTCTGTGTTTAGGTCCACCAACAACACAGAGCGAATTATTTATTGAGGAAATTGCTCTGTTTTTTTATTGGTCCCCAGTGAACGTCCAGGCCCATTTTGCAAGTATTATTCTTCTGTTTTGATTCCATTTATTCTCCACCAGATAAACTGCCCATCAAAATGAGGGGGGAAAAAATCGCAGGCCTTATTTTGTAGGACCAGAGGCGCCAGTGTCGCTGCTTGAATTTGTCACCCATCAACAATCATGATCTGTTCTTTTCAATGGTTGATTTATCGCCATGACTAGATGTTCAGCTTGTCTGGTTTTAGATGGTCAAAACCCGGTTAACCGCAGGATCGAGCAGCCGTTGCCCTTCAAGTGACACGGCCCTGTTCTGTTTCAATCAAGTGATACTGTGTAAACACTAAATAAGGATTTGATTCGCCAGAAACTTCATGAGGTCAAATGGCATTGTGCTTTTAGGTTGTGAATCACCACCTGACAATAACTCACAGCTGTGGAATATCATAAAACTGATTGTAAATTCATAATCACAGTTTTAAGGGCCATATTGCAGTTGGTCGAAGCATTGGGGATGTTTTTGTGTTGTGCAGTAGAGACTTCGAAACTATAAGATTGACGGATGAGACATGGCCAGTGGATTTGTTTTTTTCAATCTCGTAGTGTAAAGGATAAAGAATCGCCTCTTTCTCTCATTTCCCCTCCTTTTCGCCATTTTTTTTGCCTTCGACTTTCATGCTGTCCGCTGACTGCTATAGTATAATAGTGGGAATGTTTTATGTACGTGCAGCAGCAGGATTAAATTTTTAATGGCTCCATTGGTAGTTGTCCTGGGTCATAAAAAAGTGCTGCAATAACACAAGAAAAGGTTATTGGAAACGCATACATGTTCTTCCTCTTAGAGAAAACCGTCAAACGTTTAGTCTGAGACCATTTCGTGACCATACGTGCCCTACGAGTTTAATTTTCTGCGAAAAGGAAGGGTTTTTAAGAGGAGCTAAAATGACGCATAAAGTGAAATAAATATATAAATGAGCAGCCACATGGAAGCGGCATCTGTTGAAGAGCAGCGTGAGAAACGGTGGTTGATTGTTAGCTAACAGTATGCACACTGTTTGAGTCTAAATAACCCTGTGAGCGCATCGTAAACTGTCCCTCTCGCGTGGCAGTAGCATGAGACGGAGTTGCCCCCCTCGTAAACAACTCTGTCATTTTAAGTAAGCGTGGGCCTGCTTACCCGGCACCTTTCGCTCGGCAAGCCGCACCTAATTTAGCAGCCTTTAAATCTTTTGCCGTCGTTGTCGTGAGAAACGCCTGGTTGCAAATGTCTTTTATTGAATGCTGACTCTGTGGTATTACAGGCTTGCAGATATGCCTGCTGTAATATGTCCCCAGCTTTATCTTGTAATGGTAAAAGTGTATTAATTTTAGTGGACTTTCAGAGAGTGTGCGAGAGAGAGTGCGAAGGGACGGTTTTGACACCGTTTGGGATTGGGGCCGCTCGACACACTCTTCAAACACATTTTTCACGCGGGGAGCCAGCGATGTGCGAGACAGCTGAAGACCCTCATGCATTTCTTAGATACCCTAAGCACAGATTTATCAAAATCTATCTGGAGAAAAGGTGTATCTTGGTAATAACTACTTTCCGAAAAGTGCACCAAAAGTGAGGCTTTGTCAAATGGCTCTTTGCTGCTGGTTTGCCTGCACAAGAGAGGATTATGTGCAAGAATACTTGTATCAGGAGTTTCTAATACAGGAATACAGCATTTATTATTACCTCCCTCTTCAAGTGAAGCTTAAAAACACACTTCAAAAGCATTTTCTGAAATATTTTTCCAGTTGAAGTTAAATGCTTCTCTTCAAGATTGTATATGTTCTTCACTTTTATACTTTCTCCATCTTTGGCTTCACGATGTAAGTGTTGTATGAGTGTCCACGGTAAAGAAAAGTCTTTTAAAAATCCAGTTTAATATACATGTGCCAAGTTCTTGGAAATGCATTTTGCATTCATGTTGGTTTCATATGGGTTTGAAAAACTTTCATATTATTTTTTAAGAAAAGTTTTGATGTAATAGAAAATGTTATGTTGTGTAACCAACAAGCACAAACATACATATTGTACACATCTTAACCATTATTAAAAGTAAATGTTTTATATGTACTTTCATGCTATGCTTTGGGGGAGTCGCACCAAGTGACATTGTGATTAAAAGGTTAAATGATCAGATATTTTAAGAAAGTTCTTGACCATGAGACACAGTAACAAACAGAGTCACACATACTTTTTTGGGTTGTTTTTTCCATCCATCCATCTGTCCATTAATAGCAAGGTGATACATTTGTCCTGATTTTTTTTTTTTTTAAAAGCTTTAAAATAAAACCTAAAGTATTTATTTATTCATTTATGAATGACTGAGTGAAGTGTTAAACATTATCTTTGAAGTTACTATTATTAGGGTTTCAGGGCCAAAGACACACATTTCGTTAAATACTTTGTATTTTTAAGAAGTCAGTAGATAGGACCCCTGAGGGCCACTACATTTACTCATACACCTTAG
>JAUZSZ010000091.1:13171879-13183085 GCA_034780575.1 Labeobarbus marequensis | reverse complement strand
GCTTGAAAAATTAATGGACAATTATGAAACTCTGAACTAATTCTTTGCAGACATCATCAGCCAATTAATTTAAGTGGGTGTACGGTTGGAGGTTGATCTTTTCTCTTTTGAATTTAGTGGAAGTTCCTACTTTGTTCTGCATGAAAGAAATTAATTTTTTTAATCATGAACCCACAATTGAATTCACTGATCTTGTTAAAGTCATTTCTCTGTTTCTTTCATAGAAGCTGAATGACTGTTTTAGTCAAGATACTTAGTTCAACTTTGTCATATTAGCATGAAATGTAAACTACTACTTAAATATGTTTACTCTATCTGTATTAGTATCCAGCATGAACAAGCTCTATTTCTGCCTGTAAAAGTCCTGTCATATAATAAGTGCTTTTTTTCCTCCCCTACATTTTCAGTTGTTTTAGTGGAGGAAATGTGTGTCATTCTGTAGGATTCTCTTCTGAATTCTCAGGTTTTAGAAAATATTTTACAGTACACAAATGAACCAAAATGAATATTAAAGATAATAACATCAAAGTCAAAATACAGTAATCACTTGTTTGTATAGGTAACATTGTGCTAACAGCGACAGCAGATTAGATCAGTTTTAGAGGAAGGCCTTGTCTCTCTTGCCTCCCTTGAACTGATTTTAGTGATTGAGCTGTCATTGAGGTCCTAAAGTGTAGCGTGAACATGAGCAGTGATAATGGTGAGATCCAGGCAAAAACTAACTTGAGTGGAGGTGGTGCCTCCTGTGATTGGTTGATTGTTCTTTCAACACCATAACAACTAGTCCTCAAAATAACCTGAATGATGGTGGACCTACTCTGATGTCATCACTTTCTGTCTAATCTGAATATAAATGAACTAATTGGAAAACTGTAGGTTAGTTTTTTTTTTTTTTTTTAAATAAACCACTCAGTTCTTTTAAAATGAAGCTATACTTTTGCGACCATTACTTCATGTGTACAGTTCACAAAGAACTTGACTCTGAAAAGGAGATTACTGTTATTGTTGTGGTTTATGATGATTCTGATGATGATTATAATTATAGATAGTTTGTAATATTAAAACAAATTATTAATATTTTTTAAAACAAATTATGAATAGTTAATTACTTTTTACTTTTATATTATTTATAAATATCATTTTTTACAATGTTAAAAATGTAACTTGGTCTTAATGAGTAAGTTGCACTTTATTTTAAGGTGTCCTTGTTACAGTGTAATTATACATGTAAGTACTGAGTAATAGCAATTAACTTCATCTACTTACTATATGGTTAGGGTTGGGATTAGGATTTGGGTTAGGGTTACTTGTATGTACTTATGCGTAATTTATTGTTATTATACTAGCAAATACATGTAACGTGTAGGACACCTTGAAATAAAGTGTTACCAATAAGTATTCTAATATAAGCACAGAAAATACAATAATATGAATTTCTTGTTGACAGTTTAAGGTAAATACAGCTCCAAATCTACAAGAACTGCACAAAGGGGACATTGTAACTGAAAGCATTATCAAAAAAATATTTCATAAACACAAAAGGAATTATATCATGAAGAGCTCCACATAGTGCACTAACTGACTTATACACTAATACATTTCCCTCTGTTGTGAGTATTCACAACAATTTAATAGGTTTAATGAATTGTATTTTTAAGGGGTTACTATAAGTTACTTTCCCTTTTCCCCTTGTTAGCTTTGCCAATAATAGCTTATTTTTACAAACCTGTCCAGTCCTCAAAGTGACCTTTTACACTGGCCTTTTAAATGAATCTCCAAAAAAAGTCCCCGGCTATTTGGACTTTATATCCATTTACTCTCTGTGAGCTCTTTAGCATTTAACAAGATCCTCCACAGGCAACCACTCTTAATCAAATAATGTTTTGTGCGTTTTCAGCTCTTTTTGCTTTTTATAAATGAAAGTGATGGCATTTTAATAGGTGGGTGTGTGCAGACACGAGGAGACAATCGCCTCTCATTGAGTGCAGGGGGACAGGCTGGAGACAACGCGAGTTATTACTCCTCCCCACCCTCTGCAAAAACACTCCCTTAAATTCACAGGTCGGTGCGGCAGGCCCTGTGGGGAGCCTATGCGGTATAAGCGCTCCGCTCGCACACACTTCCTGTTGCCACATGATGGATATGCAATGATCACTTAAAACCACAGTGATGATAAACTAATGAATCAAGATCTGCATTAATCAACGAGTGGCCATTACAGAGAGATGAATGGAAAAGCAAAAAGTTCCCTCTCTAATGATGAAGTGCTAACTGTTTGATAGCGGACAAGGCGAGTGAAGGAAATTACACACAAGGGATTCATGCATCATTTTAGAAGATATTAATATTTCACCCCCTCTCTTTCCTGACCTCCCCTATCTCCTAACTTTACACTCTGCTGCCGTTAACAGGCGTAATCAAAATTCATTACCAGCCAAACCGGCCTGATTAAACATAACAGACTCAGTTCACTGGCAGACACTGCACTCAGACTCCCCTCACCCCCATCCTCAATATATCCAGACCCTCAGAAACCAGAGTGAACAAGACCTCTTTGAGAAATGGGCTATTATCGCCATTAAGCAAACATATTAAATGCTGATCAGATTCAAGTAGAGCCACAGAGATACCGAAGTGCTAAAGGATACATAACGTATTTATCATTGTCAGGGGTGGGAGATAATGTGTACTCGTGCATTAATATAAATTAATTAATTTGTTTGTTTTGACCCAGGAGCTTTTATAATTCCTGGAGAGAACTATCCATTAGCATTTCTGTTCATCTTAATGGCAGTTGCTTGGCTGGTGAAATCTGCAGTATCTAAGATGTAAATGTCATGTGACTAATCACTGTTGAGCCGGGTTATTTTAGTTAACTAAAAGTAGAACTGGACTAAAATCAAAACCATTATAAAATAAATGATAACTGAAATAATATAATATATATATATATATATTTTTTTTTTACTTTAGCTAGTTGCCAAGGCAACACTTCTCATTTTAATTTAGTTACATAAATTAAATATTGCCTTGATATACTAAAATAACTAAAACTGGAACAAAAATGAATAAAAACTCCATGGACATGATGGCAACACAAGAATGCACAGATGAGTCTTCACTAGGCAGCTATCATGAGCTATGATGTGAAATTCAGCTGGGAAAGAAAATTCTAAAGTCCTCCAAAAAAGAATCGGTCACTGTTAAAATGACTACTGTAATATAATGAAATGTTTTTTTTTTTTTTTAATAAATCACTGCAAAATTTTAAACAAAAACGTTGTCCGTACCTATATATATATATATATATATATATATATATATACTTTAAAAATATTTCAATAGAATAAATTAGAAATTAATATGTTGTTTGCAAAATAATAATAATAATGATGAAATGAAATAAAAAAATAAAAAGATGTTTGCACTAATTTTAAAAGCCAATGAATGAAGAAAGAGGCCTTTTTTTCAGAAGGTGTAATTATGATATCTACCAGCAGGTGCTAATTGGGCCATGATAACTAGCCCAGCCTCAATTTATTTATTTCTTTATTTGTTTGTTTGTTATTTAAAACATTTATTTTGCGTGTAGTGGGACAATAGCCTAAATAATTAGGGCAAAAGAGTTTTATAAATATTTTGTCAAAATAATAGAAATTAATATGTTGTTTGCCAAAAAAAAGAAAAAAGAAAAAGTGATCTTCACACTAATTTTGATTGCCAGTCAATAGAGATAAATGTGTACAGGTGGTGTAAAAATGGCATCTTCCAGCAGGGGCCATGCTAATTGGCTAATTGGACCACGCTAACTAGCGGAACCTTAACTTATTTATTTTATTTATTTGTTTGCTTGTCTGTCTTTTTGTTTAAAATGTAGCCACATAACATTTACTTCACATCACATATCTGCTGCGTAACAGTGTTGTGAAAAGCATCACACAGTAAGTTTTATTGTCATCCTTGTATATTGCAGTGTTGCCGGTTTTGCAGGAGGCAGGGGGCTGGCAGGCCTGCAGGAAGTAGAATTGTGACCATTTAAAAGCAGGTACGGAGGGGAGTAACAGGAGAGGGATGCTGTGACCTCTCTAGAAGACAGTCCAATCGCTTTCTCATCATATCAGCATTTCAAAACACTGTTGCCTGCCCCGGCTGCTCTTTTCTACGGCTCATGCTCCATCTCTGTTTATTTTTCTCTCCTTCGTTCTCTATCTCTCCTTCCCTTTTTCGCCTATGTGTGTGCACATACGTGTAGCCTTCTGTGAGAGGAAGTGAGGAGAACTGAAAGGATATTATATTTTATTGTATCTGTCATTTTCCTTCTATCTGCCATATGACTTCTTAATCCATCTGAATGCATAGAAGATAATGTTTTGGGCGAAATAACATAAGAGGGAAGATAGACTCCCAAGGACCAATATCTTTATTGCTTGGAGGATAAACGGATTATGTCAGCCGTTTTCTACCGCTGACAGCTTTTCTTATTAACCGATTTTATTTTTAATCTGCCGAGGAAGAAATGCTGTTTTATGTCACAATAAAACGCTGGTCACATCTAATGCTGCCCTCAAACAAACAGATTTCTCAAAGTCTTGCTGGAAAATTTGAAATAACTTTAAAGAGAGGTTTTTGGTGGAGAAAGCGGGCACAAATTCTTTATCCACAAGCTTGTTCAACTGAGAAGTCAAAGATTTGTGAAGTTAATGTTGTGCTTTTTTTAGTTAGCAATGTAATACAGTGTAACCGTTTGTTCATTTTGTTGATCGTGTGGCTCCAGAATATCTCCATCATAGCGAAACGAATGTGTGGTTAATCATAATAATATAAAATGATCGGAATCAAATTTAGATAGATAGTCTATCATTAAATTACTTATTTATTGACTTATCGTCCTTCAACGTGTGTTTAGTGTACAGTAGATGGTTATGAGAGTGCGTATGCTATGTCATATGAGATTATGTGCATGTGTGTGCGCTCAGGAGATGCCAGGGATCATCTCAAATGAAACCATTTGGGCAGATTTATATGAAATGGTGTTGGATATATGCGCAGGGAGAGCTGTCATTAACCCCAGGGCTTTCCCCTTCTGCTCTCCTCTCTCATTTCATGCTCCTGATCTGAGGGTGTGAATTAGCCATCACCTCCGGCAAGCCAACTCAGTTACCGGCTGGACAACATGAAAGAAATACACAGAGCTGCATAAAGAATCCTCTCAAAGCCTCCTCCCTTCCTCCACCTCCCTCTTCTCCCCATCTCTCATCAGTAACGTAGAGGGGGAGACCTGTGTTGGGCCCACAGTGTCTACGCAGGCTCACCTTGGCCTGGGCTAGCTGCAGCTGTGTTGTGAATGGTGTGATTTACATGGCTCTTTTAGAGCCGAGGAGTCAGCAGACGCTATTGTCCTTCAGCGCTCTGCAAGTGGAGAAAGAAAAATGAACTTTGTGACATCTCAAATTTGAATTTGACACATAAATACTGGCTATAACCGTGAGCATCTAACTTGAGGCTGCTGCACCAATGCATAAATCCTACGTTGCTAACACTTTATTTTAGACGGTCAACTGACACATTGGATATGAAATGTTTCCTATGACATTTCTGGCTTTATAGTACCTTATTTATAATTTACATCATCCAAGGTTTGTGCATGAAAGGGATTCTTATTTTTCTGTGCATGTAGTTGTATGTTTTCGTACACTTACTATTATCCTGCATCCTCATTCCGTAGGAATCTGATTTGAGGAATTTGTGGCATACTTATTGGGATGAGTCTGAATAGTCCCTTAACCCATTTGGGGGTCTCCCAGTCAAACTTTCAGGTGTCACCAGGAACTCAAATTTTTACCATTATTCTGTGTTTACTCCTCATTGCAATGAGTCCCATTTTTACCATTTAAAATCATAAAATCTATTGTTAAATCTTATAAATCCTGTCAGATTTTTCAAATGTGACATATGTTCTTATGTATTTCTATAATTGAATAATCTTTGGATTTTTGTCATTATTATGAATAATTTAGGCCACCCATTTCTGTTGCAAAAGAAAGCTGATAGAACTTCTAATGCGTACTCTATTCAGTGCCTGATTAAAATTCCTATAAAATCGTTCTAATGTTTGTGTTTTCTGTGCTATTACTATGTTTTTGTATATCTGTTATTACAACATTTAATTTCTTCTAAATCATATATTTGTTCCAAACTCACAAGACCTTCGTTTCATCTTCAGAACACCAATTAAGATATTTTTTATGAAATCCGAGAGCTTTCTGACCCTCTGTAGACAACAATGAAACTACCACAATCAAGGCCCAGAAAGGTAGTATGGACACAAAATTGTTAATGTGACATCAGTGGGTCAACCTTAATTTATGAAGCAATGAGAATACTTTTTGTGCACAAATAAAAAAAAAAAAAGACCTTATTAAATAATTTCTTCTCTTCTGTGTCAGTCTTCGACGCATGTTCATGAGAGTACCACGATGCATGTGTGTACATTCCTCTGCTTGCAAACAAGGAGCAGCGCATCCAGGTTCTTCATCAGAACAGCGGCTCCTGCGTCAGTAGCACCACATGCATACATGGTACTGTCATGAATTACCCCGTATTTAATACTTTTATTTTATATTTTATTTTTGTTTATGGCCTTTTTGCTTTAATGTACAGGACAGTAGAAGGACAAAGGGTTGGAAATTGAATTGTGACATGACACTGGATACAAACTGACAATAACAGCTTGTCAAATATCTGTAATGTCTGTGCTCATTCCACTCTCAGTGAGTATTACAAGGTTACTCAATATATTAGATTGCTTTTGACTGAGGCATGGAAATAAGACTTTTCCATATGTTTCCATTATGCATATGTTATTGTCAATATTTCATCATTTTATTCATACGGGTTATTATAATATAGATGCCAAACAGGGTGTGTGTATGTGTTGATGTTGATACGCAGAGCATGTAGTGAGATGTCTTTGTCAGGATTACTAGGGAGTGTATAGCTTTCCTTGTATCTAAGTCTGCCATCCCTCTGTGTATCATAACCCAACTTTCAGCTGTTTGCATCTAATTTGTGTTTTTAATTGCAGAAGTTTGATTAAACCCAGCCCCAAGTGTTAAATGGCATTAGGCACAGCCATATGTTTTGGTGGCAAATATGCAGATATCCATGTTCATTTTCTTTTTCTCGTTCGAGGCTCCCTTTTGCGTGTGAAGTGGCTACGATTGCATCTGCCCTAACCTAACTTAATGTTTCCTGAGTTGTGCTCGCTCTCTCTCTGTGACCTTTAATCTAAGACGTACAGAGCGCTCCCAACTATCATGGTTGTCAGTTTGGAAATTGTAATCTCCTCTGAAAAGTCTTTGCGAGTGGAGCTGGATTACTCCGAGATAATTAATCATATTCAGTTGCATGAAAACAAATTTTGTTTACATGTTTAGGATTACGCGCAATGAGGGGAAATGAGTAAAATTCTGCAAGGAGCTCTGTAAGCAAGGTAAAGCATTTAGCCGCAAAGGATGATCGCACAGGCAGAAATGTTGAAGGAAAATAAAATTCTAAATGGCTCATTGAAGCCGCCTCAGGGTTCGAGATGCACTTTCTTCCGAAAACCTGGGCAGTGAACCAGGTGAGCTGCCTTTGACTGAAATGAAAAATATGAAGAATCCTTTTATTATTTTCACATTCATGCCGGACTTCTCCATGGGCCCTCTTTTAATTTAGCAAAATCCAGCTCTGGTTCTGTTTTTTCTCATTGAAAGGAACACATTCTTCTGAAAAAGAAGAGGAAAAAATCAGTTCCTTTTTCAATTACCCCCATCTACTTCACCTTCTCCCTCCTCCCCAGATCTGCCTCCCTCAGAGAAAGAAAGCAGTGGGGGGGTGGGGGGGTTGTTCGCTTTTCACCGGCGTTCCGGCCCCCCTCCCTCTCTAATTCGTCCAGGCCTCCACTTTTATGCATGAAACACAGAAGTAGATTGAAAGCATTCAGTGGCCATTCAGACGCTGAAGAAAAGAGATCCTCTGAGCTTTATTAGATATGAAGATCTACAATAAAAATCAATTTCTGGCCTCTTTATGCAGTTTAAATGACAAAGCTTCCACCCGTTCAGCCGCCATTGTGTGGCAGAAAGTAATTCTGCAGCAGTGGGCGAGACAAGAGCCCTGTATACTTTCTGACCCGATTGCAGATTCTAATATGATATAGACCTACTGAGATAATGGCAGGCACTTAATATCATCTGTGGAGAGGAAGAAAAAAAGTTATCTGATATCTTTTGGGGGGTTAAACACTTTCATGGTCAGAATATTAAGTAGATGAAGACAGGCGAGGATTTCTCTGAAATCTGCTGTTAAGTGAGAACTTGTGACAGAGTGCTTGCTCAGGCTACTTAGGGTTGGAGCTAAACTCTGCAGGACACCAGCCCTCCAGGACCGAAGTATCCCTGGTGTAAGAGAAGGGTCAACAGTGTAATTATAAATGTAGGTCAACAGTGTAATTATAAATGTAATTACAAAACTTAATTACAGATTTAATTACATGCAGGTATTTTTAAAACATACACTCTAAAAAACTGCTGAGTTAAATACAACCCAGCACTGGGTGAAATATGAACAAAACCAGCATCTGGCTTGTTTTAACCCAGCTTTCTGGGTAGTAACCCAACCACTGGGTCAAAACAACTCAATAGCTGGGGTTGTCCATATTTTACCCAGCGCAGGGTTGTATGTAACCCAGCATTTTTTAGAGTTAAGTAAAATGTAAAAACATGTTTGTACACAATAAATGCGTTGTATCAAATGATTAATTTAATTGTAAGCACATAGTTAAGGCCACCTAATATAAAGTGGCACCCATAACTTTAAATGTTGGCATGAGCGCTAACATGGTTATCATTATATTTAATGTTCTTGCTGTGAAAATACCTTTAGTTTAAGTGTAAGTTTATTTAAAATTGCATAAAAAACTTTTGTTGTGAATTAACAAAAGTAAATCTAAGTAAATTAAAGGGGTAATATGATGCGATTTCAAGTTTTCCTTTCTCTTTGGAGTGTTACAAGCTGTTCATACATAGATAAGATCCCTGAAGTTGCAAAGAATAAAGTCTCAAAACCAAAGAGATATTTTTTATAAAAGTTAAGACTCTGCCACGCCCCCCTAAAACAGCTCGTTCGAACACGCCCCCACATATCTACGTCACGATGTGGGGAGATTTTCATAACACCGCCCAAACGTATACGCAAAGAAAGAAGGCGGAACTATTATTCTCGCTGTAGTGTTGTTGCTGCCGCCGGTGCCATGTCCTGGAGACACTGTTTCATTGTGAAAGCGAAACTACTTTGTTAGGGCTTTCAAAAGAGGACACAGCCATAAAAGAGTGGTTAAGTTGTATTTACAACACTGTTCCAGAGCAGTACAACGCTAATATTCGAGTGTGTGCAGCACATTTTACGGAGGACTGTTTCCTGAACTTGGAAGCTAAAATGCTGGCTCGCACAAAGGCTGTTTCTATAAAGTGGGGCAATTCCAACTTTGCAAGGACAGTCTGGCGCTTCTGGCTCACAGCCTGTAAGTACATTTCTGCCACTGCCATTCAAACGCGAGTTTTGAGCAGTGTAGAGTACTGCTTGTTGTTTGTTGTTTCTCCGATCACAAATGCAGACATGGTAATGTTTACGTGGCGCGATGCAACGCAATGCGTAAAAAGACAGTATAAGTCATTATAATCATTATGTCCCTACTGGATGCAACAAATGTCTCATTTATAATGGGTTTTATTGTTTCTGTCTCGTCGCGCCGGGACACGGCATCACAACATGGTAAGGGGTGTAACATTTCCATCACACGCTTGAGGTATTCGGCCAATCACAACGCACTGGATAGCTGGCCAATCAGAGCACATCTCGCTTCTCAGAACGATGAGCTTTGTAAAAATCGATGCATATCAGAAAGGCGGAGCATAGAGGAGCAACATTAATGTACAGTGTGTGGATAGTTTTTTTAACCTTAAACCGCAGAAACACATTGCATTACACCAAATACACAAAATAATGTTTTTTTTAGCAACGTCGTATGACCCCTTTAAGATCACTAACTCTGAATATTAAATCCTGAAGCATAACTAATTATTCCTCAATCATGTGTCTTTTTGTGGATACGTGCAGAATTTTTCCACAAAAAAATCCCACCGATGCACACTGAAGAATGAAGCCGATCCATATCTACAGACCAGATTATTGGTTAGACTGTAAGAAACCTCATAGAAATCACCCACAAAACACTATGCAACTGCATAGTGATGCAATAAAATAGTCAGAACACCCTATCAAAAAAAAATTACCCTGCAACTGCATGGCAATATGTTTAAAAACATCCCTAGCGACAATATAAAAATGAACAAAAAGCACCTAAAACTATCCCTAGCAACCACTCAGCACAGCACTAACAGCAGTAAGTTTCACACAGTAAGGGAGCACTCTCATTTTCTTCAGAAAACTGTAAAATCCAGTCATTTGTTCTTGCTGTCAGAGGTCACATTCACTGCGCACAGCTACAGCACAAACATGCAATTGACAGGCATTAAAACCCAAACACAAAAGGAAATAGAAAAGCTCTTCCGAGTCTTAATGTAGTATAATGCACTGATGCTAATTCTCTCGCTCTGAAAGCCTGAACACGTCATTCCTCATCCCGAGCTCAGAGAAGCATCCTTTATTTCTGCCAGCAGCATATGGAGCCCGTGATACAGCTTCAGAGGCCAGATCTCAGAGATTTCACAGAGAAAGCACCTGACGACTGGAGAAATGAAAAGAGACAGAGTTTTGTTTGAGAATAAAGACAGAACGCTTGTGTTTTAGAATGAATTTTCCCTGAAGGCCGGAGAGACGGGCAGAAAGGTGAGGAACTATCAAACGTGTGAACTACACACGTGTCCTACGCTTTATATGGAGTTAAAAGACCAGGAAGAACATTTCTCTCCAAAAACCTGAAGTAAAACTCCCAGTTTCTGTCAGATTTTTTTTCAGTGGCTCATATTTCTGAGTGAAAAACCTTGTAATGGTACATGCAACTTAAAAGGATAAATAGCAACCCTCATTTTGCTTCAAACCCATACAGAGGAAGATTATAAGTAAATAATTAAAGCTGCAAGCAGCGATGAACGGGCCCTCGCACCCGGGCTCACCGCCATCGGTGGCTTCATAAAGACAA
>JAUZSZ010000091.1:13131235-13144741 GCA_034780575.1 Labeobarbus marequensis | reverse complement strand
TACTGGTATTACTATCCTTGTGGGGACATTTGGTCCCCATAACGTGATGAATACCAGTACACACACACACACACACATTCCCTAATAATGCCTCAATTTACCCCAAAATCTTCCAAATTGTAGCCAAACAGCATGAAGCAGCTCACAGATCTTTGTTTCTGGTCTGTTTATGCTGGAATCATTAAGTTATTCTGTTGCGTTGAATTTCTTTAAATTGCGGTTCAGTAAATTCCTCTTCCTGTCATTCCAGCTGAGATTCCTGTTGAATATTCTGTGTGTTTTGGCCTATTCAATTCAAATTCACTCTTTAATTTTGATGAATACCAGTGACTAATGACACATCTAATGTGTAGCAGTGTCGTTTTCAGTGGTGCTTCTGGATTGAACGCGGCTCACAGTGATGCTCATAATGAGACGGTGATGTTTTAGTGTTTGTTTGGGGAGAATCAGAGGATGATAGACTCACAGACTGAGAGAAACTCAACACGGCTCTGAAGATTCACTCTTACTGATTTCACACGTTATCGTAACACACAACACTCAAAAAACAGAAATGAAACCCCGCTGAACGCATCACGTGTAAATGCCTGTAAATGTTCCCTGTATTTATGAATGTAAACTGTAAATAAAAACCTGCAGCCACGTCTGCAAGATCAGACTTCATAACTGTGCTGCTGAGACCCTCCATCACCATTGTGTGTGTGTGTGTGTGTGTGTGAGAGAGAGAGAGAGAGAGAAGATTGAGACTCATAACAGTAGGACAGAGTTCATGTTCAAACTAAAGTGAATGTCAGTCGCAGGAGATATTTGAGCATTTGTGAGGAAGAAAAGCAAATCTTTTGAGTTTATTTCTTCTGTGGGACACAAACAAAGCTCTTCATAACAATATGCTCTTAATCTCTATGTTAACTCTTGTGCATCATTTTAAAAAAGCTACACAGAGGTCCTCACAGGACAAAAATGTCCTCGTCAAAAAAGATCATAAAAATATTATATATTCATTTTTTTTTTCCTACTTTCACTGACAGATTGTTTTACTAACGGGAGTCCTGATCATAACTACCATACTTTTTTGAAAAAAATATAAGTAAATAAATAAAAATCAGTTATTTTCCATATATTGAATGCTAAGCAGATTTTGGGGGATTATTACAGTATTATTAGTGCAGTGTCACATAAAAACAAATTAGCATTCACTCATACAAACCACTCTGATATCTATGCAAACACAATTATCATTGCATGCCTTGAATTCAGTTGTCCTTTTCCCCCAGAAATGTCAGGAAAAACAGTCAGAAAACAGGGATAAAGTGAGTATTTGCTCCCTAGGTCATACAGTAAAAATTTTAGAACAGTTTAATATTTAAAGCCTTGCCAATAGAATGAAAGCCTTCTTAATAAAGAATGCATTATTTGATGCTTAAATGGCACTGGGATTAAATATTGCCATTTTAATGGGTTTCAGTGAGGACATTTTTGTCTTTAAGGTCCTGAGTGAAGCTATTTTTGTAAAATAAATTTATGAAATGAAATGAGGGTGAAATATTAACATTGCAATAAAAATACAAACATTTTTGTTTGCATTAACAGCCAAAACGATCAAAACAAACAAGAATGTTGCACAAGGGTTAAAGTCCTGATGAAACAGAAGTAGTGACAGACTTTTCTTCCGTATTGTGACACAGAGTGTAGCAAATTATTGAAAAAGAATAATTGTTGGGCGGGACTTGATTCAGTGCAGCAGTTGTTGATTGGAGGTTGAGATGTGGGCGTGGCTCTCAAACGTTCTTGCAGGGGTGGAGCTTAAGAGCACTTAATGATTGGAGAAGACCTGCTTACGTCAACAGAGAGAAGATCCACACTCTAATTAAACATTACGACTTCAAAACATTTCAAAAAATGACCTCAAAAATGAAACATGCATGGATGAACTGTTCACAATAACACGCATTTAAAAATAGATGACATGTCAACTGTATTCCACAGAAGAAAGAATGACATGAGGGTGAGTAAATCATGGTGGAGTTGATATTTTCAAAGATGAACTACAGGATGGATGTACTGTAGAAGTTTTGCTGATCTGATCTGATGTATATTTTGTAGGTATGTTTGTTTGCAGTGATTGTGAAAGAGCCAGCATTTCTGGCCTGTGCATTCCCTCTCACATAAACACTTCTTCAGCACAATAACAAGCTCCAGCTGGAGCAGAACATCCCGCATTCGCCGCTTTATTAACGTGACGCTGCAGGGAATGAAAGCTTTCGAACTGCTGAAGCTCACAGAGGAGGGGATGTGGAACAGAGAGCCATTGATGGAGCTGACGGACTGACGGAGGAATTCTGGGGGTGTTTACAAGACACCGTTTTCAACTTAAAACAGAAAACTTCTTATGTATTTTGGACATTCATTTACAAGATAATAGTAGTTTAGTGCAGGTTTTTGGAAATTATACTGTCAATGTCTCAATCTAAACTGCAAAAATGTGAATTTGTAAAAACAGTGACATGCATATTACATCATTTTGTAGTATGTCTTTACACAGACCACCTACTAGTCTGGCATGAAAATAACAGTGCTTTTAATTGTTTTCGTGGATCTGTGTGAATGAGGATCATTTTGGACAAATGTCACCTGTAAACAATTTTTTTTTTTTACAAGTTTAGTATGTCATTGTTGAGTAAACATAAAAAAGTCTCTTCAGATAGTGTTATTTTAGTATTGGTATACTATTATGTATTTTGTTACTATTTTGAATCAAATTATATTTTATTTTAATATATTTTCTGTTTTCATTTTAATTTTAGTTAATGTTTTGGTAAATTTGTTGTGTGTGTGTGTGTGTGTGTGTGTGTGTGTGTGTGTGTGTTTTATTTATTTGTTTTTTAAATATGTCTTATTATGTGTCTTATTAAATACTACTTATTTTAAATAAGTAGTTTCAGTTATTATTAATTTAGTACTTCAACTTAAACTAAATGAAAGTGAGAAATTTTTCCTTGGCAACTAGCAGCAATAAAATAAGTTTAAAAAAATTATATTTCAATTTATTTTAGATCATGTTTATTTTATTTCCAGTAACAAAAACGGTTTAGTTTTAGTTAATAATAATAATTTTGAACTTGAACCACACTGCAAAAAAAGTTATTTTATTCCTCAGTATTTTTGTCTTGCTTTCCAGTACAAAAATCTAAAAAACCCTAAACGACAATACATTTACTGGAGATGCAAAATGACTTAAGATAGTAAGTTTTGTTTAAAATGTCAAATTAATGAAATATTAAAATAAGAACAAATAGTGGTTGGAAAAATAAATTGAATTCAAAGGGAAAACAAACTTATTTTTCTGACTCCGTTAGTGTATATTTTTTCTTGTTTTAAGCAAAAAATTTCAGAATAAAAAACTTAATATCTTTAGTCATTTTCTCTCCAAGGAAATTTTTTTTTTTAGATATTTGAACTAGAAACGAAACAAAAATCATTTTTTTTGCAGTGTAGCCAGAGTATTAACCAAACATCTTTGACACTTTGCCTGTGCTGGTCAACCATCTAGACAGGAGCTAACCAGCATAAACCAGTCACAACCAGTACAGTGAACGGGTGCAGATCTGTCGGTGGTTTGAGCAGAGAGAGATGGAGAGCAGCGAGAGAGAGTGTGTGTGTGTGTGTGTGTGTGTGTGTGTGTGTGAGTCGCTCCATCTGGAGGTTGTTACAGAGGCATGTTCCCTTCAGGGCCAAGAACCTGGAGCATTTCCTGTGAGAGCCGGAGTGAGCAGGAGAGGATGACGAGGGAGCGAGAGGAGAAAGAGGCGTATTAGCCGCTCCCGCAGCACATCTGGACTTCATTAGAGGAGACTGAGACGTGAGCTCACAGATCAAACCTTCTCTGACCTATTTCTGCTCATGACACTGCTGAGATTCTCCAGAGCTCCAGAACATCAGCCACCTCTGCGCCTGTCCTGCTCTCTGAGAGTCTGCACGCACACACACACACACACACACACACACACACACACACACACACACACACACACGATGATAGTCAAAGTTGATTGCACACAAGCAATTGAAATATTTATTGTGTTAATGGTTTCTATTAAGTTTCATACATATTTTGACTTTCTGTTGTGATGTAATTTTCTACTGAAGTTAGTGTAAAGTAATTATTATTTAAATGTTATTTAAATATTTATTTTATTGATTGTATATAGAATAAATGTATTTAGTCTTGGCAAAGCAAAAAATGTTTGCCATTTTGTTCCAAAAATGTCATTACCATCACTGTCATTTTCATTTTCACCAAAGTACATAATTTCAGATGGAAATGACTCTGTGATGGAAGCATTTTGATGGTTTAATAGAAAAAAAGACAAAAGTCTTCTGTGAAGCATTTATGTACATTAGGATACATATGTCAATGGACAAATTCATTAAACTAGTGAGTCAAAGCACTTAGAATTGAAAGTGTTTCACTTTTTCAAGGAATCTGGTCCTTGCAACGTCTTCTGTTCCAAGTGAAAGAAGGAATTTGCATTTCATACGCACACAAACTATTATGTCAGACGGTCTTATGGCATTTCTAAGATCTTATTTTATTCGTCACAGAAATGTTGGCCGCAAACTGACAACCATTGCCTCAGTCCTAAATGGGAAGTCATCCAATATCTGATGCGATCAACAACCTGCAGAGAGGGAAAAAAGTGTCATCTGCCTGACGAGCGAAAATCCGGGGCACGTAATCTTGTGACGGGTGTGCTCACAAAAATGAATTTGTAAATAGAGAAAAAATGGAGGCTTTCCTGACTGAGATGGTTTTAAAGTCTGATTCAGTGATGCAAGCAGCAGGACTGCTAATCCCTGACCCACAATTAAAATAATGGAGTACTGGAGTCTCTACCCTTGGAGCCCCTCCAAAAACCCACCGACTAAACAGTATATTAAGATGGTTAGCAAGGAAGGAAAAGTGAGCAAGATAGAGAGAACAATGTCAAACTATCTGTTAAAAAGAGAATACCTGATAAACATCATCTATTTAAACAAACCTAATGCTTGACTGCTTGTTGTGGGATGCATTTCATACATAAAATATGTTCCGTCACTGATATTGGGCCTTATCAGAGGGGAGAGAGGCAGAGGCAGGCTGGGGGAGCCTGGGTGGGAGCGCTGGGCTGTTTGTGGAGAATGATTGGGGCCCCAGAGCTGGAGATGCTCGGCTGATAACATCAGTCCGTCTGTCTGTCAGCCTCCGAGGCAGGGGTGACAGAAGAGAGAGAGAGCGAAAAAGAAAGAGGGCGAGGGAGAAAAATGCAATGAAAAAGGAGAAATTGATAGAGAGAAAACATGTGAAAGGGAGAGGAAGTGCTTGGACGTCTGGTTCAAGTGAATATGGAAAGCCTCCTCTAAGGTTCTGCCCCATGAGACGGATAGAAGGAACTGCCTCACCCCTCGCAGGCAAGAGCAGGGGGCCTGGATTCTCCCAAAGGAACACAGCCCCAATAAAGGGAGCACGCCGTCCAATGCTGGGTGTGCGTCACTCCCAGAGTGGCTGTCTACATACAGAAGGGATTCAAGCGTGGATCAAGGGAGCATAGTCACAAAGATGGAGTATAATGGGCCAGGTGATGTTGAATGATGTTGAATTGTCTTTGCTTCACCATAAGCTGTGCCTTTATTGAGCTGACCTTCTTTTTATGGAAGTGGCCACGGCGTTGCACTCCCAGCACCTGATGAATTGCCAGGTAGAGAGGCCTTTTGTAGAAGCCAAGGCTGAGAGATTCAGACGAGATGACCCGCAGACGCCTCAGCCCAACCATGACCCTACTACAAAACATGAGTCCCTGTGTGAGGGAGAATCAGGGTTCCTGATGTACAATAACTTGTTGTAACCATCTGTGTGTCCTTTAGAGCTGTGGTCCTCAGCTGTCAGCTGGCTTTACTTTACAACATTGGACATAAAATGATGACCGAGTCTAGTGCTAAAACTGTTTGTGTAGAAAAGTAAAAAAACAAAAAAAGAAACAATAAAACAACTGAATACAAAATAATAATGTGATGTAAGTTAAACAGGAAAACTGTTTAACTTACATAAACAGGGATCTATCTATCTGTCTATTTGTCTGTCTGTCTATTTGTCTGTCTGTCTGTCTGTCTGTCTATCTATCTGTCTATCTCGTCAATACATATTATTTTTTATACTGTTAAAAACTAACATAAAATGGTAATTTTTGTCAAATTTGGTGGATGTGGATTTAAAAATATCTTAAGTAAACACATTAATACCCTTAAAATATTTTTTTTTGTGATTTCTCTCTCGATGTTTTGCAGACACTTCATGGCATCCCATTACAGCCCCTTGGCATAAATAACAGCAAAATGTGATTGATAGTTTTTACATTTTGACGGCTGCAAGTGAATTTGCATTTAATGTAGTTTAGTTTAGTTTAGTGTGGCTAGTGACCGATACATTTTCCAAAAATACAGTACAGCATAATCTTTGACATAAACAAAAAGATATATGGGAAGTGTAGATGTTGCTACACTATGGAAGGTTATAACGATTATATAGTTGCATCTTATTTTTATATAGCTTTATTTTTTATTTCTGCTAGTTTTTCTCTGAACATACTGTGATCCACATTTGGGTCTTGACCCACCAGTTTAGATCCATGACTCTAGAATGCCCCAGAAATGTAAAATATGTATTGTGTTTTCTGTCTTTGTGTGTAGGTGTGTTGGAAAGTGTTTAGTTACTGTGGTGTCTTGCACCTGGACTCCATAAGGCAGACATAAACAGGATTATCAGCAAGAGGAAAGTGTGTGTATGTGTGTGCGATTCAAGGTTCCGCGGAGCTGAAAAATTCCATTTGTCAGATCACTGGCTTCCATGAATACTTAAGAAAGGGAAAATACACTGCTGCCTATCATAGACTAATTAGACTTGTTAAGACATGGACCACATATGACTAGAATATCCACTATATAAACATCACATGTGCATTTTTCTTCCTTTTTGAACAGTTAACTGGCTATAATCATCTTCTGAGGACTGAGTGTTCAGACAAATTGTTATTCATAAAAAAAACCAAGTGCGAGTTGCTTTATGGTTGTGTTAATGAATATGATTAAATGTGTAAACAAGGCTTTCTGTGGAAATCTAGGACATCTTAATCATGATGATCATAATGACATCAATGCGATACTAGTAATACTCTGAAGTGATGTGACACTTAAATTCTGATGTAGAAAGTATGTAAACAAGCTAATGGAATGGAATGATATGACAGCGAGCACACCTGTTCACTCACCATCTTATGCATTTGGTACACAAAAGTCTTCTCTGTTAAGGGTAGTGAATTTATAATATTCATAGTATGACTGCTTCTGAGAGCTAACCACCTTTACAAAGTTTGCTAGGTTCATGATGATTATATTAGTAGCATGCATGATTAAAACTGGACAGACAAACTTTGATGAAAAAACAGTAATGAGGCCTAAAATATACATGGTAACACCTGTGGTTTTAGGAGATCTTTAATAACAACTTAAAAAAGTGTGAAGTGTGAAAATTGTATACTATTGACCACTCAGTATACTGTATCTCTATAGGTCAAATGAGCTCTACGGTGACATTTGTGCATTTTCATGCGTTATGCTGTTGTTGTTCCAATGAAACAGAAAGAAACAGATATCGACTGAATGTAAACAGAAAAAAGAGAAAAGGAAAAATCAATGGAGCTGCTAAGCATCAACATGTAATTACATTCGTGATTAGTATTGATTATGAGTCATACAAGTGGCCTATATATATATTTAATATCATAGATAATATTATTTGCATTGTGCCAAACTCATTTGTCTTGTATTCTGTGGTTTCCATGTTTATCTGTTTTATTTACACTTGTTGTTTTGCTAGAAGATTGAAGAATTAGATAAATACAATAGAAAAGTACTATTGCAAAGCTTACATTTGAAAGCCTGTTGGATGGTTTGAAAACTTTTAATTCATTTATGTGTTAAAAACAACAATACAGCAAAACAGTAATATTGTGAAATATTATTGCAATTAAATAACTTTAATAACTTTTTAATTTTAATGTTTTTTAAAATGTAATTTATTCCAGTTGAATTGGAAAAGTTGAATTTGCTGCAGTCATTACTCCAGTCGTCAGTGTCACATGATCCTTCAGAAATCATCCTAACATGCTGATTTTGTGTTCAAGTAACATAAATAATGTTCAATGTAACATCTTCATAGAAGTCTGTCACTTTTGGCCAATTTAATGCATCCTTGATGATTTAAAACAGACCAAAAAATCTTTCTGACCCCAAACAGTGAACAGCAGTGTATTTAATACTGTATTTAGTTTGAGAAACGCCTTTTAGAGTTAACATTTTTTAAAAGTTAAATATAAGTAGTATAAGACCTTTTATATTACTGTGCATTTGAAGACCAAACATTTATGAATGCCAAACAAACATTTGTGATTAGCTCACTAATTGCTTGATTTACCAATGTCTTTCTATGATTAACTAGCCCATATGACAACACAGAGCATGATGCATTAGCATGATAAAACTGCTGCTTAGCTACATCGTTTAGCAGTAGTTTGGATGTCTTCAGTTTTAATCGTGCAGTACTTCTGTTTCTGTGCTCATTTTTCAGTTTTCTGTGCATATGTGTGTGTGTGTGTGTGTTCGAGTTTGTTTCTTCTCCTCTTCCCTGGTGGTGCAGGTTTTGTGCTGCATGGAGAGGGATGGCCCAGATCACTTAGACATGTGAATGATCTATAGTTTTTACCGAGGCAGATTGTCTGCAAGGTTGAAGAGATTAGTTGCATCTGGGGCTTTACAGAACGTGGCAAATTGTGGCCTTTCTTTAGTGCGAGCGATAAGGCCTTAAATGAAGGGAGTCTTCTTATCAGCCCAGTGCTAGCCATAAATCACAAACGCCTGCTCCCCGCAACTACCCCTGGTGGTTTCTATCTGCATTCTGGGGTTAGGGGGAGCCCATCACCACCACACAAAAAGCACACACACCATTTGCTTTCTAAATCATCCTCAGCACATCCACACACACTCTAGACGGTACATTATAAACCAAGAGACGCTCTCTTCTCTTCTCTCTCTGACAATTGCTATTGCTTCAGCCATTTCCCTCACTTTTTCACACCCTCATTTCTCCAAATGTGCCTTCAAAGAGAGTCTGTTGGAGTGCTATCAGACTTTAATCCAGGAAACACTGACATGCTAGTACTAGTTCAAATGAATAGCATGAGAAAACAGCATTTAATGGGATATTGTCCCTCTTTTGTCTTTCTCGAGCTAAAAGGAAAATAGAGTGGATAGCATTAGCTTTAATGAGCTTGTGTAAGTGATTCACTTGATTTATTATTTTTCCTGCGTCTTAGTAATTAATGCTTTCAGTCCTGACTTTTGTTGTTTCTCTCTCTCTCTCTTGGACTATTCACAGCCCTTTGAGTTGTGCTCATCGTCTTGTTCCAGTTGCATATGATTTTGACTGCGTACAACACCACACAAATAGCTTTCTTACACTTCAATAGGCTTCTATAGGCTCTTTAATGACAGGCCTTGTGCTGTCATTCACAATAAGAACATTTATTGTCCAGTGAAATACTTTACGCCATTTCTTCCTATGCTGAATGTGTGAAAGGTGACTAACAAGGTCAGCAGTACTGGACCCACTGTAAAATACTAAATGAACTATTTTATTTAAAATGGTGTTCTGTCAGTTTAGTTGAGTAATTGAATAACCAATGACAGACAAAGCAGCATTCCAGTAAAAGAGATTAATCTGAAAGTTAAATTTTAGCTGAAATATACAATAAACTCTTCCAATTTTTGAATTATAATCCCATGAAACAATAAATACAATAAATATTCAATTTAAAAAAATGACAACACTAGTAACAACTGTAACGATGCCACAGATCACTATTTTCTAGAGAGACTAAATTAGATCAATTAACCTCAAAACAGTACTGACTAACTTATCTTAAATCTTAAAAAAAATGATGCCAAATTAAGAATAGCATTGCCATTCCGACTAACATTGAAATTTGATCATTTGTTGAACTATGCACTTGGTAGCACTTTATTTTACACTTCTGCTCTGCATTTACATACAATGTACTTATTATATAAATTACAATAACTGGGTAATGACTAGGTATTAACCTGCTGAACCTGCTTCTAAACCTAACCTTAACCCACGTAATTACCTATTACTTAGTACATGTAAGAGCTCATACTGTAAAATAAAATGCAACCCACTTATTGTGTACATGTTTTTACATCGTACATAAAAATGGTTACACTTTATTTTAAGGTGTGCTTGTTACATTGTAATTATACATTTAAGTACTGAGTAATATTAACTAACTACAAGTACTTACTATATGGTTAAGGTTTGGTTTAGGGTTACTTGCATGTAACTACGCATAATTCATTGTTAATATAATAGTAAGTACGTGTAACGTGTAACAAGGACACCTTAAAATAAAAAATACCTGCATGTAATTACATTTATTATTAATTTCTCTAATTACACCCTTAAATCTAACCAAATCACAAAACCTGGCCCTAACCTTTATCGTATTCCACATTTTGTTTTGCAATACAACATGAATGCAATAAGTACATTGTACCAAACGTTTTTTTTTTTTGGACCTAAGTGCATAGTAGTTAAAGACACCTAATACAAAGCAGGACACTAGTACTAACTCCAAGGGTGGACAGTCCTTAATCAGGTTTAAATGGCAGTAGATTAGACCCTGCACATTTATCAGTATGTGTAAATGAGAAAGCAGTTAGCGTTGGCCCGGCCAGACTGGGGTATTAGAACAAGTAGCTTAAGATGATATCACAATACACACTGCCTGCAGGCTGACTGCAGATTACTAGGTCAGGAAAAGAAGAGAGAAGGAGAAAAAAGAGTGTTGACAAACAATCAGGGCTTTATTAGGCATTAATTATATGTTAAGCCTGCGTTCGCTCATAACCGGAGAAAACGCAAGCTTATAGGAGACCTGTGGGGTTTAGCGCCCCTTGCCTTATCAAGGTCACAAGTCATCAGTCAGTGTCGTTTGACTTCACAGTCTGCTAATCACTGAGGTTGCCGGGCAGGAATGGTTTGTCGTTTCCCCTAAATTCATTTGACCTCTGTTCAGGGATTCAGTGTGAGCTACACCGCGATACACATCACTAATCTGGCAGGCTAACTGATAAGATGAAGCTTAAACTACAGCGGTGACAGGCAAATTATCATTATGAGACAGTTGGAAGAATTATTCGAGTGCTGGATTCTCTGTATAACACAATACCAGACCTCTGATCACCCGAAGTGCACGTCTGGAGGTTCGTTGTGTTGTCCATTGTGTTGCCCATTCTTGCCTTATCCTGTTGCAAGACACCTTCCTCTGAATGGAGAACTGCCATGTACTCATAACCCCTCAGAAGGAAGATGAAACGGGCCAGAGAGGAAACAATTTCATTGTTCACTGATATCTTTAATTGTGATGGGAGAGGGGATTATGTAGATTTTGGTAAGCCCTACTGACAAAAAATGTTTGAAAGCAAATGGCCCATAGAGCAGGAATGTGTATGTGTGTGCGGGTGTGTTTAGAAGAACATCTCTTCCCCATAATAGGGTAATCCCAGAGCCAGGGGATCCCTTCTTCTTACCAAAAAGGAAACACATACTGTTGTCTTTTGTGTTCTGTGGTCTTCATGCTAAAGAAAGTGAGAGAGGAGAGGATTGTAGTGGAGATGATGAGTTGTTGGCTAATTGGCCTAGAGTTAAACTTGACTCATTATTAAGAGTTATTGCTGACCTGTACAGATTGTGGCAATAGGACGTGATGTTGTGCTCTAGGGCTTCTCTAATACACAGTTAATTATAAACAACTATTAAGATTACATTCAAAATGTTAGCGGTACATGACCCCAAACACCCTACGTGAATGCATAAGGACGGCAAAATAACCCATACTGGATTCAGTGGTTGTATTCACAGAAAAAAGCACCCTTTTTCATCATAATGAAATCATTTAAGAACATACAAATACTTTATTTTAAAAATGTTTATTTGTTCACTTGCAATATACACTACCATTCAAAAGTCAGATTAAAAAAATAATAATCTCAGGGCATTTGATCAAAAATACTTTAAATCAGTAATGTTGTGAAATAATAAGTGCTTTGCATTTTAGTATGTTTTAAAATTTGATTTATTCTTGTTAATGTTGAAGCTAAATTTTCAGCTGTTACTCCAATATCTTTCTTTAGTGTCACATGCTCTTTCAGAAATCATTCTAATATGCTGATTTGGTGCTCAAAAAACTGTTCTTTTTATTATCAGTGCTACTTAATATTTGTGCGGAAACTGTGATACATTCAGAATCCTTTGACAAATAGAAAGTTTTAAACAGCATTTATTTAAAATAGAAATATTATATAACATTATAACGATCCTTGAAATTTAATGAATCCTTGCTGAATAAAAAAATAAATAAATAAAAGTAAAAATCTTACTTTTGACATTTGGATGCATCATCACAGTCTTTTGATTCAAATAAAACATGACATGTAGTGTATGAAATCACTTTTATTTTATGAAGCTAAAAAAACTTAAGCAAACAAAGACATATTTGATTTTTTCAACACAAATGATGAAAATTATGAAAAATCAGAAAGCAACATTTTTATTATATTTTTCCCCATGGGGTGTCAAGGAATTGCAATATTATTTTTGACATAAAATTTTTCACAAAAATACCAAAGTGAGTCAAAATTCTATAGAAATGGAAATGGCCCATTTTGACACCTTTTACAAAGACTGATTGTAGTAAGGCATAATTGCTGGGTTTTGTTGGATTAGTATGTTAAACCTGTTGGCAGAGTGAACTAGTCTTTTAGTTTACATGCACTTTAAAAATTTCAGTGAGACTAGAATAATAATTAGACTTTTTAAAATGCCATCTAAACCTTTAGTCTGACTTTAAGTATGACTGCAGCTCAGTGATTTTAGCTCAGCTTTATCCGGCATGTACAATATATGTTATCCAGACAACACATGGTCTTTGCGTTGTGAGCATGATATAAAAGACAGAATTGACATGTATTTAATCCTTTAACTATTCAGATAAACACATCATTTACACCTGGGCAGAGGACTGTAGCTCGGCTGACTGGCTTTATTATAAACACTACAGGAGAAGAATGTCTGGCAGGCAGATGAGGCCCTAAAGCAAAGTGTATAATTTTCCAAGTAACCCTGAAGACCTTGATTAGCTTGTTCAGGTGTGTTTAGTTAGAGTTCCAGGAGCAGGGTCTTGAGTCTCTGAAGAGGTCCCATCCTATGTAAAGATGAGGGTCACTGTGCTGAACATGGCAATCCTTTTCTGAGGTGTTTTCCGTGCATTCAATGCACTTTCATTGGGATGTATTCATACATATACATTTCAAAGGCTGTATGTCATCACTGTATGGCTT
>JAUZSZ010000091.1:12933156-12943325 GCA_034780575.1 Labeobarbus marequensis | reverse complement strand
CCAATACCATTAGAATGATAACAGCCTAAAATAATTCTCCTATCCCACCTCCCTCCCGACACGTACGTACAAACACTTGCACTCAAACAATCTGTATAGAGATAATCCCAAGAGATGAATGCGCACAAAACCAGCCCAAAATGAAAAGGTCACTGAATTCTAAGCCGATTCAAAATGAAGCAAGTGAGGTTTTCAGCACAAAATGCAGCACAAGACTTCTTTGTCTCCTAAACAGCCAAAAGTCGACACAAGAGGAGTGATCAGAGGAAGACTCTGCGAGGGGGAAACGTGCCCTGAAGTAGAAGCAAGAGATAGCATTATAAAGGCCTAAATCTTTTCTTTGAGCTTTACAATGCAAAAAAAACATGACGTAAAACAATTTTTTTTAACATGTGTAACCATCCCAATCAACTGTTTACTTGCTCTAAGGCATCCCTTCTTGCTACAGTCGGATGCAAAAAAGAAAACTGCACATGAATGGGGGTGAATTAAAGTGTTTAGGGTACCGTTCCAACAATTGTAGCACACCAAGAATTCTAAACAGCACGTCACATGGGTGTATTCCATGTAGCCATTAACCTGAGAGGTCAAGCAAGAGGGAGAATGTAGGAGGACCGTGTTTATGCAGCGTTACTTTGTGACTTCACAGGCCTGCATTTTGCCAATATGTTTTTAATGGAGCAAAAGAGTTCATTATCATTCTAGTGCTGCAATAAATCTGTATGCACAGATAGTAATGCATAATAAAGCTGCTAGAGGACAGCTTCTAATAAAACACATTTTAAATTAAAGTTAGTTCAATCATTGTTTACAAAAAAAATTAACAAATGTAGATTTTATGATAGATAAATGGTGGGTGGATAGATAGATGGGTAGATGGGCGATATGAAAAGAAATGTTCTGAGTGATTTTGTTTCTTTACAGAAAACAGACAGTGAACAGACTCTAGCAACATCAAGCCAAAACATGTCTGAATGTGTATAATGGAAATACTTCACATGCACGCAAAGATTAATCCATTTTGTCTAAAAGGGAACATATAGGCTTTTTAGTTAAATAATCCAGATTACAGTGTGCAGGCGTTTGCCAGGCAAACACAAGAGATAAGATCTCCATTTCCTGCAATCAAAAGCTCTCCCTCAATATAAGCCTTTATAAAAAGGCACTTACTCTCTATTTTCAGTCCCTAGTCATATTAGATGTATAAGGCCTGTTTACATCCATTATCCTATTGGACCCAGGAAAAGGAACTCATGGAAATTAGGAGACATTTTAAAAGGGGACAAAAGGAAAGAACTGTATGACTGAGAGGCTTTTAAAAAGTTTGAATTCATGGCATATGATTGAAATGTAATTGTTACAATTTTAGTCTTCTCATTGTGCCGTGTGATTATGCGACTGAAATTAGGTGTTCCAAAGGAGCTATAAGCCACAGAAACTGCTCATTTGCTATGTGTAAGTCTTAAAAATGCTTCAGCAGGTTTTTCACCTTTGAGTGACTCAATGTCAAGTAGCTCAATGATGCAGCACAATGACATTTGCACTTAGGGCCTTTGTTTTGGAAAAGTAAAGCTTGCGTCAGTGCAACCGCTCTGCTGACCTCTAAAATTGAGTTTTATCTTTTATATTCTGTGAAGGAAAGAAGCAGCAAATGTTTTGTTTGTTCTCTGTCAAGCCATGGCATTTTCCATATTTGATATTAATTTGAATTTGTCACCAATTAATTGCTCATTAACCAGGGAGTGTATCATCTGCAGAGAAATTAAAAATGCAAATTAGATATCAACCTAATATCAAAACAATTTAGACTGGTGGTGACAAATGATTGACAATTATTCCCTGTTTTTATTCCTAAGTAGTGTTGCCATGGAAACCTTGATTCCCTTACTCTGATTGGTTAACTACATTGATATATCAACGTCCAGATTAAAAATGCAACACTATTTCATTTTCATTTGAGTGTTGAGTGCCTTCCTGACAAAAACCACAATCCTTGAATGTTTGCATCAACATGCTTAACCCTGACAGGCTCCTTTCACTCTTCCAGAACAACGTGAGTTATTAGGCCCAATGCAGAGGATATTTTCAGCAGTAGTTGACAGTCGCGCCGTTGCTGTCAGTAAGCAATGCTGGGCAGTGGTGCTTTGCGGCAGTAAATGGGATGGTTGATTGAAAGATTGGGGCATCTGGCTGGGAGTGGCAGGCCAGAGCTGAGTGGACTTATCTGAAGTCAGGCATCCAAAAGCTTTAGACATCCCTGGTCAGCCAAATGACCCAGGATAGATCCCGTGTCCAAGAAGATTGCTTTCGGAATGCTCAGGCACGGCCTAGGAGGGAGGGAGAACACTTATCTGCGGCCAATTACCACCCCGCACACAATGAACAAAATGAAAGATAGCTCAACAATCTGAGGTCTGGCAAAGTGTAGATAAGCGTGAGCGAATCAGATATTACCATTCGAGATAGATCTATCTGCAGATATGATGCATGAGGTGTGCGATATTCGTCCTGGTTTAAGGCTTGACAGCTCTTAGATTGAGCTATCTCGGTATAGTCTATGTTTAATTAAGCACTTCAAATCACCTTGGGTAGAATCAGCACCGCTCCTCGCGTGTTTAATCAGGACTACTTGAGGGACGACTTCTGCAATTCAGCCCTGTTTGACTGCCGTCTGGCAGTTAAAGCTGCATCTAATCTAATATCTATACAGCATGTGAGGTTCCTAATGGCCACGGGGTCTTTGTGAGCATGACTTCCTCTCTCTGAGGTTGGACATTGTTATTAACTGTATGCCTCAAACAAAAGCCGCCAGTTAAGGGACCGAGATGAGAAACCGGCGTGACCTGAGTGTTTCATTTCAGGATGAGCTTAATTAGAATCGCTCCACGTTTCCTTGAGGGCCAAAATTAGAGCCTATTCCTTTTCATTTTTTTGTTTTTGTCTTTGTTATGTTCACATTGTCTCGGTTCATTATTTCTACAGGCATTTAAATTTGTGGTAATAACAGTTTGTGTCCACAGAGAGAAACGGTAGTTTAGGCCAAAATATCATCCTCTCAGTTTAAAAAGGGCAAATGAAAGACACCTTTTCTTCAATTTTTTTTTTTTTAGATTCATGCCAAAAGCAATTAAAGGAAAAATTCTATAGAGAGCCTTTTCCTATGATGCCGAACGCTGTTATGCAAGCCCACATTGCACTGCATTAATGAAACCATTTGAATTTAATAAAGAAAACACCTTTATCTGATATCCAGCCAATTTAAACATTCCTTTACCAGTTAACTATATCGCTTCATTAGCTGATACCATGTTAAATGTTCGAATCTCATGAAATCGTGAGTTCCTTTTCTAAACCCAAATTACAGAGACTCTGGAGCCATTCAGCAACATATCAAAGATGGCAGAGGCAGGGGGGCCTTCTCCACAGGAAGTTCCTGCAAACAGAGTGCACCCACTTTTTAAACCCCATTTGTCTTGTTAATGGGCCCTACTGATTACCTGATTGCACTGGATGACTGTGGAGAAATCTGATTGCGTGAAATTATACAGAGCAAAAACTTTTGATTGGGGAATGGATCTGGGATGCTCGTTGCTACCATTTGACAGGGCCCCTGTGAAATTTGGCCTCATTGATTTCAAATCAGCAAAGTGTAGCGCATAATTGTAATCAGAGCCCATGTTCACTGAGCGGTCTATTTTAAAACTTCCTTGCTGTGCAAACTTTTGAGCCTTAACGGTATGACAATGGCATTAGACCTTGTTAATTACGTGCCCTTTAAAGAACTATTATGAGGTCTAAACCCTTTCTGCCTGGAAGAACATAGAAAGGATTTTAGCCATGAGGGTCACTGCCTTGTACAATACGCTTTTATTAATCAAGAGTCCAGCTGATACTTCAGATCTATTACCTCAACGTCTAATCAAGCCAGTTCAGTCCTTTTAAAATCAGGTAGCCGTGGCAAATACAGGGGATTGTACAAATCCTGTGCCTTTCACATTATATATAATACAGTACCTATTAATCAACTTGTTTCTGTGGCTCAGTGGTAGAGCACTGTGCTAGCAGCGCAAAAAGTCATGGGTTCAATTCCCAGGGAACACACATACTTATATATATAAAAAATGTATAGCCTCAATGCCTGAAAGTCGCTTTTATCAAGCATCTGCTAAATGAGTAAATGTAAACTTTATTGTATCTAATGCTTAGTAAAAGCACTATTTGAAAATGGCAGCTTTATTCTCTAATGTGTCAATTTCTTTGGTGTAGGCTTGATTGAAAACCCTCTTCTAATTTCACATGTGGTATTGACAAAAACTTGACAGAGATCACAAATGTTATGAACAGTCCCATCTCTCCTCTTCCTACTCATTTGGACATCTTAAAAGAGATGAAACAAGTGAATTCTCTGCCTTCATTGCAAGTCCATTCCACCAAAATATTGAAACTTAAAAAATTTCATAAATAGATTAATAAAAAGTTCATAAAGAGAACCTAATCTCATTAGAAAAAAAAAGAAAAAAAAAGAAAAGTATTTATCTCACGTTTGTTTTTGTTATTACTATCATAATTACTATCGGTTTAAGGTAGGATTTAGTGTAGGTAATACATTATTTTATATGTAGGTAATACATTATTTTTTAATGCCACTCACCGGATATTTCATTTAACTACCACAACACATACAATGAGCAACATTTAAAACGTTACCAGATTCACATCTTTTTTGGATAAAATTGAATACGCTTCTCACTGGACATTTCATTGTCACAAAACATGCAAGCAACGTGATATAATTTTGTTGACAGAAATGTTGCTACAGGTCCTGGGTTGGAAATCTTTCAGGTTTCAGTAAAAATATCTTTGCGTTTTAAACATGAAACATGAGCAAAAGTCTTATGTGTTTGGAATGACATGAGGGTGAGGAATTGATGACAAAATTTGAGCTGAGAGTAGCGTTCCAGTGTATGATGTAGGCGTAGCGTAAGCTCCGATGAGAAGTGATGAAGGCAACTTTAGCTGTGTCGAAGCATCCTGGATATAGACACGAATGCACCATTTTATAGGGTGGCTATAAGCCCCATTTTTCCTGGACACGTCCTGGCTAGAATTTGGCTTTGTCTTCCTGTTTTCATACTTGCTGAAGGTTAATGATTGAGAAGTACCGTGAAAGCTATAGTGTTCTGTCTGCACAGCGCAGCACCTGTATCTGCGTCTGCACAACGCTGCGTTTAGTCAAACACACATAATATGTATGCATATTTGCATCGCTTTGACCATTCTCTGTAGATCTCACCTTCTCACGCGCCATGATTGGTCGATTATGTACAATGCCTGGATGTTATTGGTCAAACTACTTTCCAATCATTACCTTCAACAAGCATGAAAACAGGAAAACAAAGTCAAAACCTAGATATTTTAGGCGATATAGAAATCCTGGCCAGGACATGTCTGGGAAAAAGGGTACGTATGGCCAGCCTACACTTTAAGACTTATAAAACGTAGAGTATAGCTAAAACAAATTCACTTCTTCATGTGGTTATCCTTTTCTGTAAAAAAAAAAATTGATCTTGCGAGACTAGCATATTCTCGCCGGAGCTTATGCTACGCATATGTCCTACTTGTACTGTACATCATCTGCTGGAACGCCACTCATTACAAAGACTGGAAGAAGGACATTTTTTTATATAACTCCGGTTGTATTTGACTGATTGAAAAAAGCCATAAACACCTAGGATGGCTTGAGGGTGAGTAAATCATGCGGTAATTTTCATTTTGGGTGGACTGTCCCTTTAAGGCTACATATTTCATTTTTCTTATAGCTGCAATACCTTTTTTTCTCTGTTAATTTTGATATTAATAAAAACATGAGGCGCATGCCATAGAGAATCATGAAAACAAGCCTCTCTTTGTGTATTGCAGCAGTATGAAGAACATGTGCTCCATAGGAATCAAGAGCATCTGGCAGTTCTGCTCACTTCATTAATTAACTTTCCATTGATCTGACATTCTGTGCTTTCAAGTCATTGTTTTTGTGCACACTGTTTGCAGTGTCTTTCCTTTGCCATGGTCAAGTTCAGCATCACCATGGTTACAGCACTATATGGACATGAATGCATTCACCAGTTCAAAACTGACATTTGAATCATGCAATTGATGTATAAAATAAAAAGTAGTATACATATATAAAATCTTTTAAATAAAATCATTTTATTGTTAAGAATAAAGTTGTATGCATCTTTAATTAAGTCTGTTGACTTAGTCACAGTAGAAGGAAATTCAGGCCAGTTGGCGTCATCATATTCCTGTCCCACCAAACTCTCAACCACCTGCAAAAACTTCTAATGAAACCATCACCAGTCAGGCAGAGTTTATGAGGGAGGGGAGGAATCGGGGGGAAAATGTTAACACAGATGTCCAAATAAGAGCGTGAATGATTCATTCTGCCGAGATTAGCCTCCGTCTCCAACAGCAACTTTCCCAGGACTCAGGAACTCTCTGCCTTTCAGTGCAGCACACAGGATTGTCATCAGAAATTGATTTTCCTCCTGAAAGACAAATTGAATCGCATATGAAATACAACAGAAAGAACAAGAAAGCGCCTGTCTCCACATCCTGTCTTCCCCCCCATGCCTCATTCCCAGTATACCTCTCACCTCCTCTTGCGCCCTTGTTCCTTTCTGTCCATCCCCCTCGTCTCTTGTATCTAAGTGATCTGGAGTGTTCAAACCTAAATTAAGATCTGCGGCGAGATACACGGTTCCCATAGCTACCTCTCAAACAGTGTTGTGATTGCATTATAATCTGACAGTAATCAAATCTAAATGAAACAGGGATGATAAGGATGCTATTTTCCGTCTTTGTTTGTGAGAGCGAGTGTGTGCATTGCCTTTTCACTTTGTCCTTTTTCACTTTTTATTACCTTTCAATCAGTTCAGCCTCGCAGCGGCTTTTTTCATTACTTTGGGCCATTGTTTTGGACAAACATAGTTGTAATGAGCTGTAAGAAGAGGAGATTAGCCTGGTCAAATGATACGGTCTGACTGAAGGGATTTCACACACAAACACACCAAACGCACCACATCCTCTGAAATCCAACTCTTCTACTAGAACTTAACCACGTTAGCCACACATTTCATATTGGCACCAAGGAAAACTGGGGGATTTGTGAGAATATACCATTTCAAATGTTTGCTTCTCTCAGTTGTGTAGTTGGGGATGGCAAAGGAATAATGAGAGAGTTGATATTTTTTGCTATTGAGGAATTTGGCTTTTCTAAGGACACATTTAACAACATATGGAAGAACTAAGACAAAGTCCATTAAAAATGAATTTAAACTGTTAAAACCTGTAGTGTTGCTCATCATTTGTAGTTACTAATCATTGAACTTACTGTAGCAAAACAGCAGTATCAGTTTTGTGGTTTCATCCCTAGCCTTGCCTTGACTGAGCTACCTTGTAACTGGAGTCCTTTGAGCTCTGACTGCATTGTTTCTCATGGATTCATCTGTTCCAACCATTCATCTCATCAACTCTATCCTCTCTTGTGTGCAGTACTGTGAAAATGTAGCCAAAACATTTTTTTTTTTTATCTTGGACAGTGTGATAGACATATTTTACTTTTAAAAAGTACACTCAACAGGCAAGTTTATGTTTATGTTTCACTGGTTTTCTTTATGCTAATGATTTTGGACTTTATGCTGACACCTACTGATGTGGATGTATGAAGTTAATTCATCCTTCCACATGACACAAGCTGTTTGTTTTGCCGTTTTTCTCCCTTTTTGTCTGTTTTTCTGTCTCCTAATACAGATATAGGCATTCTTATAGTTGACCTTAACAAAGTTTGTGACTGTAAAGTCTATTACGTTGTTTAAAAAAAAACGTAACTTTCTATTCATCAAAGAATTCTGAAAAAGTGTGTCACAATTTCCACAAAATTATTAATTAACACAGCTGTTGATGATGATAAGATTTATTTATTTTTGAGCTCTAAATGAGCATATTAACCATATTAAAATGATGTATAAAGGATCATGTCTCACTGGAGTAAGACTGGAATAATTTCTGCTGAAAGGTTGGCTTTGGTTAGAATTTTTTGGTTTTAAAACAGTTCATTTTAAATAATAATAATAATAATAATTCACAATATTAAAATTTTTATGGTATTTTTGTGATACAGTATTTTGTCATGTGACACTTCAGTAAGACTGGAGTAATGGCTGCTGAAAATTCAGCTTTGCCATCACTCAAATAAATTTAATATATATTAAAACAGAAAACAGTTTATTTTGAACTGTAATAATATTTTGCAATATTGCAATTTTTACTGTATTTTTGTTCAAATAATTGCAGCCTTGGTGAGCATAAGAGATTTTTTTTCTAAAACATTTTGAAAAAGTTGTTAAGCACTTAAAAATATGTTATAATGTAGAAGTAAAGTTATTGTTATTATTACAAATAGGTCTGTCAGTTGCATCACAAGGCTGGCCATATGATATCAATATAGAAATCTCCTGCTCAGTGTACACTAAAACAGCTTGTTCAAGGCCTGTAGAGTCTCCATCTCATTCGAGTACACCATGTCAATCATACTTATCAAAAGTATTTTTTTCTTGGTGTAAAAATGACTCTGCACCTGAATGAACAACAAGGTAGTAATGATTCTGGTAAATCATTTTTTTGATAATATGAGCTCTATTCTGGTGATTTCTGGACTAATGTGTGAGTGACTCAGCAAGTCCAGTTCTGTTTGTTTGACATGTCTGCTGGTTGTGTGCATGAGTGGGAGAGGAATCCCGCCGAGCACACACCCTTAGGCAGCCAAGGAACAAACAAGGCTGGTGTGTGTGAGGGGCGCCCTAATGTCCATCATCCTGGTGAAATTATCCCTCCTGTTGCAGCCACTGATCTACAGACACATACGCTTGCAGCTAAACCCCCTCACCCCACACGCACACACAATGAGACAATACCCTCTTTCATACTCTCCTCATTTTAATCAGCATTAGAGAACTGGGGAAATCACATTTTCCCATATTTTCCTGAGGTAGAAGCTCCTAATGACAGAAAGAATGGTAATTAGAGTGGATGAGAGGTGAAGCCTGTTGAAGATGTCTTACATGAAAAGGAAGAGAATAGTCATGGATGTTCTGTTGTGATTGACTGTGACTTTAGAGAATGAATTTACTTTATGCGTGTAGAAAATTAATTAAAGTGCTTTCAAGATTATTTTAATACTATATTATTATTATTTATTTTTAAAGCATGACTCCAGAAACTTGTTGTAGAAACTGCTGTTCAAAAGTCTGGGATCAGTAAGATTGTTAATGTTTTTTAATGGTCTCTCTTATGCTCATCAAGCCTGTATATATTTGATCAAAAATACAGAAAACAAAAAACAGTAATGTTGTGAAATATTATTTCAATTTCTAATTTTGGTTTCTTATTTTAATATACTTTAAAATAAAATTTATTTCTGTGACACAGCACTGAATTTCCATCAGCCATTACTCTAGTCTTCAGTGTCACATGATCCTTCAGAAATCATTCTAATATGCTGATTTATTATTAGTGTTGAAACTATTGTGCTGCTTATTATATTTTAAAACCAGTTATTCTTTGATGAATAAAAAGTTAAAAAGAACAGCATTTATTAAAAATAGAAATCTTTTCTAACTATGTCTTTACTATCACTTTTTATCCATTTAACAAATCCTTGCTGAATAAAAGTATCAATTTCTTCTATTTTGAATAAACACTGTTCTTTTTCACTTCTTATTTATCAAAGAATCCTGAAAAAAAGTATCACAGGTCCCAAAAATATTAAGCAGCACAACTGTTTCCAACTTTGGTTATAAATCAGCATTTGAGAATTATTTATGAAGGATCATGTGACTCTGAAGACTGGAGTAATGATGCTGAAAATTCAGCTTTGCCTCGCAGCAATAAATTATATTTTAAAGTATATTAAAATAGAAAACTTATTTTAAATAGCCAAAAAAAAAAAATAATTGTATTTTTGATCAAATAGATACAGCCTTGATGTCATGACACGTGCAGGGTAAAGGAGGCGAGAACTCATGAGCAAGGGGAATGGTGTAGTTTTAATTATAAAACAAAACAAAACAAGAACATAAATCACCACGAGGGGAAAACCAGGCAGACAGAGC
>JAUZSZ010000091.1:12704844-12714991 GCA_034780575.1 Labeobarbus marequensis | reverse complement strand
ATTTAATACTGTTTCCGAATGATAGAATATCTTGTAACAAATGTTGAGTTATTATGTGGTTCCAGCTTTTAAACAGGAGAAATGAATAATTTCCTATAATTCAGAGACCACATTTAGATGACCGCGTGAGTGTGCATAACCTGAGTAAGAATATGTGGTCAACTCCCTGGTGACTTAGAGTGGTGGAAAGGGAGGGAAGGCCGCATGTCTTTATGAAGAGGAAGACACCCCCTCTCGTCCTTAGTCACTCGCTCCTCTTCCTGTCTAAAGAAAGGGAGGATGAGAGAAACGAGGCTTAAAGCATGCATAATACACTACTGCTTTGTTCTAGCTCATCTGTCCTTTGGCCCAAATAAAAGGTGTGATAACCGAGACGGGTCCAGTTCTGACTGGGGTTCATGTGAAGAGGGACCCCATGGCTTCCAGATGTCACATGACGGCAAGCAAAGAGTAAGTGAACAGCTTGAAAGACCCCTTCTCAATATTGCTGACCATGTATTTTTAGGCTAACAGGAAAACATGCTAACAGGATATCCATTATTATCTGCCCATATGCGACCCAAACAGAAAGCTGTCAGAGTAAGACCATTGTCTCCATCGTAAGCACCAAAGGAAGGTTTTAAATGGGTGCCCACTCCAGAAGACTGTTTGTAGAAGCTTATCCTGTTCAAACGCCCACTTATTCATCCTCATCCTGTTCATCATGGAGAAACAGGCCACGCTTGTTTTAATAGGTTTATGATTCACTATTTGGAAGAACAAATTCCTTGCCAGTTGACCTTCAAAAAACTCCATCTACGTGGTGATTGAATACCAAGATCGCCATAACAGAATGAATCACTTCCTACTCTTGAGTTTTCAGTGGGCATTAGGCAATTGCGAACTTTCTGAAAGTTACTGAGACATATGCTAAACGTTAACCCGCCCGGGGATGCCTTGGTACGTAAGCCCTACTAGCGTCTGCAGGCAATTATGAGATGTTCTTTAGAGATTGTAGCGTAGCTGCTGCCTTGCAGCTCAAGGAACTGATGACAGATTAATTTGACTTCAGCTCGGCAACTCCGAGGCCCAGACGGCTGGAAATGGCTAGCGTGAGAGAGAGTGGCAGTGTGCGCGGATTTCCTGCCATGCTCTTGCCTCCTAGAGAACATTCTCCCAGGAGGGGAATGAAAGGCGAACTGGGCTGAGTGTTTCCTCTGTGTGAGGCTGCAGCTGCTTGACTGAGGGCTTTTTGCTTCGACAAGTGCTTTGTCAGCATGCCGCTGCGGCCCGAGACAATGGAAGTCAGACTTGGGCCAGAGAGCGAATAACACTTGAGCGTTCTCTAAACGTAAAATGTCCTCAACCTAAAGAGGTTGTACAGTGACACAATAGAACAAATGAGTGGCCAATACTAAGAAATGTCTAAGAAATCCAGGAAGTCATGTAGGTTTTTGCTGAAGGATGGAATATTAAATAAAAGTATCTGACGTTGTACGTGGTCTTCGATGGTTGCGTCTTTTGTATCGTAGTTTGATGGTATTACTTGTGCCTCAATAAAAAGGTGGAGGGCTCAAACTTCCCTTGAGAAATGAGCCAGTAGTGGTTTTGAGATTCTAGCATTTCCTGTAGTGCTAACCGCGACATTGATTTACAAATCACAAACAACCACAAATCACGGAATAAATTGGCATCATCTGGGATATATGCATGTCTTCTAACCAGTCTTTTTGGAAACCCTGACCTAAAATGATACCCTTCATTAAATGCAGGGTTGCAGTTTGCATTGAAATGTTGTATGTCAGCTCTTTAGTTCTTTTTTTGTTGGCCAAGATGATCTCTCGATTAAAAAAAAAAAAAATGTGTTACTGTTCAATGCATATGCAAGGACCAGTGCTTGAAAAAAACCCCATTTCAAATCACAATTTTTGTAACCTAATATACACATTTATATATAAAAAACAGCTTTTTATTTGAATGTATTTTAAAAATGCATTCTTCAGAAGCCATTACTTCAGTCTCCAGTGTCACATGATTCTTCAGAAATGATTTAAATATGCTTATATTAAATATGTATATATACAGCACAGTTTAAGTAACTCAATACATTTTTAAGTCAAATAATTAAACTGTACTGAAATGTCCTTATAGATTTACCAGACAGTCTAATCAGGCAAAAGAATGCATTTTTTCAACATGTTTGCTTGTGTATGCCTCATTTAGTTCTGCAAAGGTCCAGATAAAGGTTTACGTTTCTGAACCCTATGTGGACCCTTCGCATACGTAGATCCAGCATGGGTGACATAATTGGAATAACAACAGCCCATTTTTGGATGACTATGTCATCAACACTTCGAGAACACCAACACCAGCAGAATTTTCTCCACCTGAGCTAAGAGTGCTGATTTGAACATTTTCAAACCCAACAACCCCTAACAGGAAGTACATTTATTCCACAGCTATAAAACCGGTTCCCATGTGTCACATGATAGAATTAATGGGTAAAGAAAAGCATTACAACTCCCCAGCACCATCAGTGTGGATGCAATGAGGGATGTTTGAGGAATGCAATGGTTTTAAACACTGAACAGTTGAGCGACAACATGTGTTTGTGTGTGATGAGATGAAATTTAAACTGCAGTCCCCAGATGAAAGAAAAAAATGTTTATTGCAAATCTGAAAATGCTACCTTTATAAACCAGTGAAAATTGGATTAGTTTGCTCGTTGAAAGAGGCAAACAAATCAAACTTGACTTGGAGCAGCACAACGGAATATTTGAATAATCACACACAATAAGGCTCAGTGTTTACTTATGTATGTTTTCAGATAATCTCAAAGCTGTTCAGATCAGTAGTTCTCAAACTGTTTGTACCATTTGTGATGCATTCAGATATTCAAAGTACCAATTAGACACTACTCTGCTGGCATAAGAACTCTTTTGGCTTTCATTATGCATCATTAGATGCACAAATTCATATTAAAGAAATCAGATATGTAAATAAAATGTACATTGTAAAATATGTTAAGTATTTTAAGTTAAATCATGTGGCATGCCATTGGTGGTAGTTGGTGATGTAAGAATGATAATCACATTTGTTGCTTTGTTTGGATTAAAAAATGTAAGAAGTTTGAATCCCATTTGCAATGTGAATGTGTTCAAATCAATATGCCAATCATATGCAGTCTCTCCAAACATCAAAATCCCCAACTGTAAATATAGAATGTAGAGAATGGGTTTCTTGTCATTTTTTTTTTCTTAAAAACATATAAATCTTGTTATACTTAAAAAGATAGTTCCCTCAAAAATTACAAAATCACTTTTTGAGGAACCTTGAGGTCAAACAACAGTGGACTCCACTAACTTTCATTGTACGGGCAATAAACAGACATTATTAAAAATCTCTTATTTTTGTCTTTCACAGAAGAAAGAACAGCATACAGGTTTGGAACAACATGATGGTGAGTAAATCATTTTTAATTGAACTATGCCTGTATGGGAAACCCATTTGTCAACTTACTTCATTAATTTGCTTACAAGTATATTGATTATGACACACATGCAATTTTACACGCAAATCAACGTAAGCCTGTTATAACTCAAAGTGATTACAAAACAGGCCATAAAAATAAAATGAAACCAGAGAGAATTTGTAGAAATGGGTGGATGCCACATATGCATGACAATACAATTCACAAATTAAATTTATAAAAAGGCCCCTTAAGGTAATTACAAAGATTATTTTATATAGCATCATTATTCACAGGCACCAGGGAGGTTGTTGTAATTGCATTTGTAATATGCACTGCATTGCTGGAATTGTAAATGGAATTCTAGTGTCACTTTCCAGTTTGGATGGGCAAAAAGGTGCAATGTGCTGGCAGACCTCAGTGGCATTTAAATAAGAGCACCAAATAATCAGACTGTTAAAAGAAATGGGATTCTGGCAAATGCATTCTGCATTCATTCCGTCTACCTGTCACATACAATAGACTTTAATGGGATACTGTGAGGTTGGGAATTCAAGGTTCTATATATTAAAATTCTTAATTGGGTATAAAGTACAAGTTTACTGCATACAGTACCTAACAATGCTATTCTCAGGCTGTTAGCGTATTACAGCATGTGCTGTGGGACTTCTGGAGGGGGCTAAAATCTAGGAACTGGAGAATGGTGCTGTTTTCAATTAGCATGCCAGTCTGAATGGCATGTCCGGCTGACAGGGCTTTACAAGCGGCTAAACACAGAGGCCTATGGGAGTCATGCATGCCGGCCTTTATCGGCACCCCTGCAACCTGTTCTGAAAAAGAGTCAGTAGCTCTGCTCTAATTTGCAAGGGTCTCTTCAGTGTTCACTTCTACAGAGAGGATTTTGTGTTTGTGTGTAGTCATATATATATTAGTATTAACATAAAAATAGTTCATATGTAAATTACAATTTTTTTATATTTTTTATTATAAATGGGTCTTTAATATATTACAAAAATGTATTATATATTCTATTTATATTGTTATTATTTTAGATATTTGTTTTATTTAGATTATATTAATATTTTATGTGTCTCACAACCAACAATTTTTAAATCTATAAAGTTTGCATACAAAGAACCGAAGAGCATGCTTGAGATGAAAAATCGAGGTAAATGTATATTTCTTTCTTTTCAATTTAGCTGTAATTTTAAATAAATAAATAAATGTTATGTAATTTAGGAAACATAAAAGCCAGATCTGGAACCTTGTCAGTAGGCAGAAACAACCAGACTTTTTCAGAGGAGTTCAGAGTGTGCTTGTGGTAGCTGACAGGTCAATGTCAGTCTAATATCTGTCTAGTCTTTTGTAGTTCTTCTACGAAGCCAGACGTCTCGCTCCAGCAGAGGTGAATTCCAGGAACAAATAAGGCAGGTCATACAGTTCATTACCAATTAGACCATTTTATTATGCCCCTTTAAAACTCAGATTATTTATTCTATAGATTGAGTTCCACTGAACAATGAGCACATAAACTGAATTGAAAACAGCCAGACAAGGTCAGTGTCCAGCTGTGATAAATTATATAAAAATTTGAGCATGGAGATAAATGGCACTTTAACAGCCGTGATTTATTCTGGAGTCAGTTGCCATGATTCTCAAAGCTTTTACAGCTTTAAAAAGTATAGTTTTTGTAATGTCATTAAGTTCTTTTTTATTGTCAATGCCTGTTTATTTATGTTAATATGGAAGAGATTGTTGCTTTGTATTGTAGATATTATGTTTTATATTCATATACTTTCGGCTATGCAGAGATATGGCAAGGTGTCAGATGCAATATGGCTTGGTGTTACTGCAAATTCAACAATAAAAACATGCTAAATTGCCCACATTTTTTCATGCCCAAGCACTTCTTGAAGGGAATTTACTTACCAGCACATTAGCCTGGTTAATAACTTTAACCATTGTCCCCGGAGCCAAACACGCTTTGGAGTCTCATGCTTTTTCATAAAGCAAAATACTTTGATTTGCCAAGCTTTAAAGGGGCTCTGAGGAAAGAGGAGGCCCTCCATGGTTGTTTGTGAGAGGCAGAATGAGCTTTTTATTCCAGTTTTTTGGCAGCACAGCCAGCAGTAGAGGCCCTCAAAAGAGTCCGTATAGAAGCCCAAGTGCTCAGTGAGCTCTTCACATTTTCCCAGGCAAAAAATCCTGTGCTACTTTTGTTCCGTTCGTTTGCGCAACCCGGGGAGGACGAGCAGACTTCTCTCTGGATACAGTGTTCATTGCTGATGACAGAACACACATGATTGACCATAATGATCCAGATTATTTGAAGCAACTCAAACGTGGCCAAATCACTTGGAAATGGCTTGATCAAACAGTACTTCTTTCATCTCCATGTTATAGGTCATTAACCCTGGCAACAAACTAGTTAGTTGTTTTCATCAGTGAGAAGTCCAACAGAGGCCTGAAAACCAGTTTGTCCAAGTTTATTTTTGATGCTAATGTGTCTTATCTCACCCGAGTATTGAACTAGTGTAGCCAGAGATTGTATGGAGAATGTATGTTGGTAATCTGTTGTTAAGTGCATAGAGCAACAACAGCAACAAAAAAATGGTCTATCGGTGCTATTGAATCGCTTGCTTGTTAGGCTAATGCTTAATGTATTAATCCAGAAATCAGATTATAAATAATTTGAATGGTGAAATGCCAGGGTTAAAGGGATAGTTCCCTCAGAAATGAAAATTGCCCCATGATTTACTCAGGTGTATATGACTTTCTTCTTTCAAATGAATACAATCGGAGTTGTATTAAAAATGTCCAGGCTCTTCCAAACTTTATAAAGGTAGTGAATAGTGGTCAAGATTTTGAAACAAAATAAATTCATAAATCCAGGGGGTTAATGAAGGCCTTGTGAAGTGAATCGATGCGTTTGTGAAAAAAAATCTCTACATTTAAAACTTTATAAACCATAATCTCTAGTTTACACTAACTGTCTTACTTGCATTAACAACAGAGTAGTCTCATCCTCAGATGTCACACCCACGGAACATTGGCTAAATGTCTGATGCGTATGGAACACTTTTCTGGAAACACTTCAGGAATGTCGAAGTCCTCATCTGACTGGTTGAATTAAACGGATTTCTGGGAGACGCGAGTGTCGCATTTATTTTCGGTCCGCCGGGAAACAAAGATGCCATGGCGCCAAACCCCCTCATGAATGAAGAAAGCCGTCATGTTTACAAATGTGACGACGAACGCTTATCAGGGTCAACTAAACGCTAGATTTTCAAAAGTGAAATATTTAAAGTTCGCAGCATACAATCTTTAAAATAAATCCGAGAGTTTCACACACCGGTTTGTTATTGTGGCAACATTTGTGGAAACGAACTATGATTGGTTGTTTGATATGTTGGTCAAACAGCCTTATGGGCGGGTCTTGGCCAATGAAAGCGGCCATCTATTCCAGACCTTCAGCCATCAGCTTCCCCTTTAAGACCGAACATCCAGATCCAATATACTGTTACACATGCATTTTCTTTCTCAGCTGTTTACATTCACTTAAGACCTAAATGACTGTGTTTACGAAAATACTTGCAAAGACGGGCATTTTGACACATGTAAGTATGTGTATTTAACAGTTCAAGGTTAAAATATGTGCAAAATGCTTAAAAATGTCCGCAAACGATACATTTTTGTGACCATGGTACACAGCAAGGTGACATTAAGTGCATAACCGCAATATAGATGATAGTCGAAAAATCTCTACTGGTTGACAAATTTCTACCGGTTAATTGTGTCTACCGGTATATTGCCCACCCAAAAGAAATACAGCATAATCTTTGCTTTTCTGTTACTATTATCATTTTAATTTTTTTTTTTACGAGTGGGAACTCATACATTTACACTTTAGCATTTAGCAGAAATGTAAATGTATGCGTTTCCCACTCATAAAAAAACATGTGAAAGAAACTCATAAGCTCATAACTTCATGATTCACTAGCATTAGTACACACTTGCAACTGTCAGAAGCAAAAATCAGCTGAAAATGTTTAAACAATGTATAAATAGGCAGGAACAAAATGTCATTCAGTTTTAATATAGAATTCCAAATTACTATATTCTTGCTAGATGTCATTATTATTAAGTAATACGCTCTATGCTCATAGATATCACCCAAATAGTGCAGTTATATGGTTGTTGTAACCTGATGTGTCATAATAGAGGCCTTGGAAGAATACTGTGACACACACACACACACACACACACACACACACACACACACACACACATATGATGATAGCTTTACTGTCGCTGCAAAGCTCCAACCATTTTAGTACATGACTAGGAAGGAAGCCAAGGCCCAATGCAAACAAAAGCTCACTGAAGATGAAATGTATGCGACCAGCCACAGACAGCTGAACAAACGCAATGGCTTAGAAAATGTGCCTAAGAGCGTGCTTTGCTTACACTCTTTAAACAATCAATCGTGTGAATTATTAAAATATCATCAAAAATAAATTGTTCAATAAATAACTGCTTTGCCAAGCCCCAATTATGCATTTTAGCGGCGTTTCTCCACCACGTTTGTTCTCTGCCCTGGGATAAAGGAGAATGCTTATCCGAACGAAAAAAGAAAAAGAGTGCATTTGAATGCCTTTGAAAGGAATTACTGGATATGAATCCATACTAAGCCAAATGGCAATGTGCAGCATCCTCATTAAACAGAGGCATGCTAATCTCTTATTAACCATTAATTGAGAACGTCAGCGCTATCAAACCACATGAACTTCCCCTTTTACTCTCAACACAAACAAATGACAAATTTCATTCTGCTAGGGCTAGAAAAGCAGCATGACTATTCAAACAAAACAATCTGCACCAAATGATTACCATAATACTTGTAATCATTTCAGAATAGCTGAAGCAAGCTATAGTTAGGTTGTTGTGGAAGCGTTGAAGAAGGGGGGTACTGGAGTCCTTCGAGAAAGACAAGGAAAGAAAACGAAGAGTGCCGGTATTATTTTGGTGTTAAAACCTATCCCCTCCTCCACATGCTGCTCTTCGAAGGCCTATGTTTTATTAAGCAGGTTCAGGGGTTCACAGTGGACATAAGGGAGTGTGTCAATCATGTAAGAAATATTAGATGTGGAACTATGGTGTACAGCGAGCCCCCTTGCTTATTAGAGATGTCAAGCAAGCATCCTAAATTCAAGGATTTTCTAAAATGCACTAAAAATTGGAATATTTTAATTAAATGTAAATGCATGTGCCCTTGTAGACTAATGCTGCCATTATGGAGAAAGTAGAAAAAATGGCTTTTCAAATTTTAAGCTAGTGTTATGAAGTATTTATATGTTTTAGTACTCGCAGTTTAGCAGAAAGCTATTCTAATGGTTAGAATTTGTGTAAAGCCAATTTGCATCTAGCAGGTTTAAATTTGTGCTTGAATCTCTGGGTTTTAATCAGCAGTGTTTGTCATAAGACACAAATATGTTATATTGTTATGATTATAAATTACACTGTTGAGTTCCTGTGTGACTCTGATCAAGTGCTAATAGGCATATTTAATAAAGGGTTGCAGGTAATACATCTTCATCAAAGTGATGTTTAGTCTTAATAGAAAATAAATAAGGGGGCATCCTAGAAACATATAGAAGTTTTTTGGGGAGTTCATTTTGTCAGTGAACTGGCACTGTCACAAGCATTGTCCTCCATCCCTGAGAGGGCATTCACAAGTCACTTCATAGAGTAATTTAATAGAGTCAGTTCATAGAGTAATTTTTAAAGCATTGTTTGATGACCATATTGGTGCAGATATTTCCAGTCCCACAAATACTGCTATTGTATTTTTGAATAGTGAAAGATAGAAAGGTTCCAAACTATTAAAATGCCATTTTAATAATGTCATTAAATAATATTTCCAATAAGTACTACATTCTGACAGCAATAGTATCGTAAACTGAGTTCAGATAACACTAAAACAGTACTTTTTCATGCTTGTCCGACCAAAGACTGGAACACACTACACAACTTTTAAAATCACAACAGGTTTTAAAACACTAGGTTTTATACTCTTGCTGACTTTGTAAGAGAGGTTCACATGCCAACCGACTTTCAAGTTGTTCCAAAACAGCAAACTTACGGAAAAACGTTTGCCTCGTTGCCGGAGATGCATGATAAATGAAAAGAATATGAGCTCTAAATTCAACTCAACATGTTTGATATCCTCAGACTGGATGGAAATTAAAGTCTAAAGTTAAACAATTGGAGTATGTGCCCATACACTACGCATTTTTCTGTGAAATCTGTCATCTCCGACTGCCTGAGATTTGCACACTGACTCTGACTTTCAGCAACTAGCGTCAACTCATCCAGACTGCAAATCAGTGCACAAATCAGTACAAAAATCATGTATTTGTATTTCAGCCTTAATATGCAATGTGTTTTCTAGACAAAAACAAAGACACACAGCATTTTGTAAACAAATAATGCTTCTTTTAAAATGGCAATTGGTTGTTTTAACTGAGAGGCAGGACTATTAAGCGTCATATTGAGCATGTGGCTCATTCATTATTATATGTGACCCTGGAGCACAAAAACATTCATAAGGGACAATTTTTGGAAATTGAGATTTATACATCATCTGAAAGCGGAATAAATAAGCTTTCCATTGATGTATGGTTTGTTAGGATAGGACAA
>JAUZSZ010000091.1:12611478-12624989 GCA_034780575.1 Labeobarbus marequensis | reverse complement strand
AATCAGTGGTGTGTAAGAAAATATGGTAACACTTTAGATTAGAGAATATATATTCACTTTTAACTAAGAGTTTCCCCTCAATAAACTCCTAATTTGCTGCTTATTGCTAATAAGTAAGGTAGTTGTTGTAGTAGTTATGTTTAGGTTAAGGGAGCTAGAATATGCCCATGCAGCATAAGGCATTAATGAGTACGAATAAACAGCTAATATGCTAGTAATATGCATGCTAATAAAAGACTAGTTAATAGCATTCGCTATCTAAAATGTTATCAAATATACTATTTTTCATTTATTTATTTTTTTACTATTAACCATGCTTCCAGCCAACAGTCACACACAGGTTAATGAGTTGACGTATGAGTCAGCAGTCAGCACATTGTGAAGCATGATGTAAACGTGTTTTGCAAGAGTTTCAAAATGCGCTTAAATCTCACTTCACAACATGCTGATGTTTATGTCTAATGAATACACTTAGGACAGCTGGCCAGAACCAATGGTTCATAGTTTGAAAAGTTTAAAATATTAGATTTTATTTTTCTCACAGGCACCTATTGTTTCACTTTAGGGGACATACAATTAGCCTACTGTTATGTTCACTTTGTGTGTGTGTGTGTGTGTGTGTTTTTTTTTTTTATTATTTGTGCTGTGTTAATTTTGAAGGTCCTGCACTTGTATTATATGGACCCACAGAGATGGATTATTTTTCAAAAAATCTTTGTTTGTACTTCTCTGAAGAAAGAAAGCCATGTACATTTCAGACAGCATGTAAGTAAATCATAAGAGAATTTTCATTTTTGAGTGAAGAGTATCTCTTTAAATATCCTGAACTCCCGATAAAACAGTACAAGCATGCAATAGAGGACCCAAATTAGCTTGTTAAATAAATATACCACATAAATGTCCTACAATTTGTCCTTTCTGAAAAGAAACTGATCAAAATGCATGTTTAGACCATTTATTATGATTCATACCTAGCCATCTTTTTTCAAACCCCCTCTCATTGCCTACAAAGATGGCACTGCAGACTGCCTCAGTGACATACACTGTCATCTGTCACCTTAATGGGAGAATTTAATGCTACATTAATTACACAACAGAGACTGCATAGCCGGCAGCCACCTTGTGGTCTTTTTTTTTTTCTTCCTCTCCACAGCGGTAGTTGAGACGGGATTACTTGCTGTCACATTAATTTGCCTCTGCATCATTGCAGTTCTTAATACAATATAGACCTTATATCTTATTATTTGTATAGCTAGTGTAGCTTGATGTCAATTAATTTTATCACAGTCAAGATGAAAGCTCGAAACGTATGCTGTTCGTGGATGAGAGCCTGCAGTGGAAGGCTCGGTTTATAGTGTTTGCCAATTAGTAATGCTGGTTTTTAAAGAGCAGAAGGCAGCATCCCCAGTTGGGACTGAGGCAGGGAGGGGGGCTACTTAATCTGAAGTGTCTCAGTAAAAACTCAGCAGGTTCGGTACATATAAGGTCCCTGAGCTCACATCAAGCTCAACATACAGTGCAGGCTCAATATAAATGAATTAATCAAGCCATTCATAAAATAATTACTAATTTGAAAAGAATCTTTCATAGCATGCAGTATTAAACATCAAACTGATGACTAGCCTTTGGGCTGTTAAAGCAGGAAGGAATTTATTAATATATGTCTTATTGCTTGGGATGATGAAGTTAAAATAATATTCTGGGTTCAGTGCAAGCACTGACAGCACTTGTGGCATAATAACATATTTTAAATACTAAAAAGTTCAGTTTACTTTAAAAAACAGCTTGGAAACTAACTGTCTTGTTATTTTTTCAATGCAAACTTTAAAGGGAAAATTTAAATCAGCTAAAAGTAAAGAAAGCAAATGCTTCCTGAGTAAATTAAATAATAAATATCAAGTGTTAACATGATATTAGTGTGGAAAAGAAATTACTCACTCAACTTTTCTGTAACATTATATCCAATTTTTCTTTGTTACAATGGCAATGCAACAAAACCTAATACCTTAATATAACCATAAAGATGATTTTTTTCCTTTGGTTACACTTTATTTTCAGAATTAAAGTACTGAGTAAGTAGTTGCTTGCAAGTTCTATGGTTTTTATATATTCACTTTTTTTGTGGTATTCAGCATTATGCCTCAAATGTTTTAGATTGAACTTAACTTGTATTGAACCCAGAAAAGAAAAAAAAAACTTTAAAGCCAGCTTTAAAGCAGCAGTGCTGGTGCGAGCCGTTGCCGCTGCATCAGTGTTGTGTTTGTCTAAGGGGAGTGTGTTCTCTCTGATGGCAGCCATATTTATATTCTGCTCACAGAGCACTGATCATCTGCCACCATCTGCATAGTTTTACTGCCTGTGATCAGTACGCAACTACAACAGCCTGTCAGCAGGCTTTACAATGCTGTTACAGCGCCACAGTGCCACATCAAGCAGCCCTCTCCTATCATAAATGCCATCTCTTCACAACACACAGCTCGTTCTCTTTCTCTTCCCTCATCTCCTGTCTCTACCCCCCTGCTCTCTCTGCTCTGTGTCTGACTGAATGAGGAGTGTTTCAGTTTTGTACACCCTCTGAACAGCCCCAGGCCAAAATCTGACCACAGCTTTGCAGCACGCCTTGCCCCAACAGTCACATAAAGTTAAGCTGTTTCTATGCTGTGCATTTAATACATTTAGTGTTGCTCTCAAGGGTTCGTGAAAGCGTATAGGCAGCTATGATACAAGACGTGAGCGATATCTATTGCTTATGGAGAGCATTTGAAGAAAATACATTTTTTTCATTCTTTATAGTAGGTCTCCCAAAGAGCAAATCATTTCTCATGAATACACAAAGCATCTTCCTTCTAGCCCTGAAACGAAAACATACAAGCCTGAACGACGTTTACCTTTAAATCCTGACTGAAACTGATACACTGTCTCCAAGTTGAAGAAAGAGCAGAGACAAAGCGTGCTTTTATACGTTGTCGGTTTCTGAATTTCTATCCCTAGCCATCCTTCCTACACAATCGAAATCCCCCGTGACGAGTTTAGCATATTGTTTGTGAATAACATCCGTCTGGGTTGGTGGGGAGTACCTGGCATTGCCCCTTTGGCTGTGTAAAACATCTTCTCGCCGTGTTCTGTCTTGCTCGTGGTTATCTCCATCTATTCTTTAAGGAATTTCTTCTGCATTACAACAGCCTCTGTGACAAGCCTAGAGATGTTACAGAAAGAGAGAGCGAGAAAGGGAGATCCTTAGGGAGGGCTTATTGATTTGTGAAATGCATTCTAAAGGGTCCCCGGCCCGTTTTACTGTGGGGCAGTTGGGTTTAACAATGACTTTGAACTTCTCACAAGCAGGAACCAGCTCTAAAGAGGCTAAGAACGGCGAAGAGCATTATGGTAGTCTAGAGGATACTAGGGGTCTTTTCCACACGCCATGCTAGCGGAAGAAGCCACTCACAGGGGCTTCCTCAGGCCTCGGCTCTAATGGGAGGAGAGGATGTTGGGTGAAAAATTCTCAGCCCAATCACGCATGCAAAAAACATGAATGCCAATGGGGTATTCTGATTACAAAACAACACTGGGGAAGAGCAGAAACGAGGGGAGGGGGGTGAAGGAGTCACGGTTAATAATATCATGAAGGCAGAGGGAAGAGGAAGAGTCTGCTTATAGGTATGGGGCTAATTAACAGAGTTTTGTCTGCGCAAGGAATCCAGGGCAGAAAATAATGCTCTGATTCAATATTCCCTAAAGATTGTCTTCAAAGCTAAAACAGGGGCTATTAAACGCATCAGAAATTCTAATAATAATGCGAGCTTGTGCGACACTGCTGGCGCTTTCCGGCTCTTTCAGATGGAGGACCTGCTGTGTTTTATCCCTGCCTGTGAGACACAGAGGAGAAAGTGCCTCTAAAACACATCAACCTGATTACACGCTCTCCCATGGTTCATGATATGATAATAAGGATGCTGATGATGCAAACACCATTATTGCAAATTACACCAGAAACAAGGCATGAAAACGATGCACAGAGGCGTTAAAACGTTGCTCACTTCTCCATTTCTCGACAATGTGCCGTTAAAAGATATTTTGTGCATTCTTTCTTCCAGTCTAATTGCAGTCAGCGTACATTCCTAGCTCTGTGATTTTCGCTGTGGGCACCGTAATAACAAATAAATGAAACTCTCTGACAGTCTGCTAATGACTTGTTATTGAAGTTAGAGCGAACATTACATTGTAATTTAGGTCCATTCACAGTTTTTGCTTTGCTCTCTTTGTCTCTCTGTCTCTCTCTCTCTATCTATCTATCTTTTAACACATGTGTATTGCACACCACAGCACCCAGAGCACAACAAAGGGGACAGATTAAAAGAAATAAGACTTATATTTACAGGCCTACTCTGGATTCAAGCCACACAAGTAATTAAACTTCTTAACAAATGCTCTGTCAGTGTGTGACAGAACACCACAGGATACCTGCATGTGTTGACGAGGTGATTTACAGCAACGGTCAAGTTTAAAGAACACATTCGGTTGACCCGAACACCTCGACAGGCAGATTCGTCTTAACAATTGCACTCACAGCATCCCCACCTCTGTATACTTTCCATTTATCAGGAGTCCAGATGAGGCTTTACTCGTCTAAATGGGGTTTTCGCAGGATGGACGATGACTAATCTATGTTCAAGCATCCCAAGGCCAATTAGACCTAATTGAAATGACATATTTTCATCTGTGAAAGCGTGGCATATTATTCACGATAATTAATGTGTAATTACAGTCTTATTAAGTACTTATTACACTGTAATTACGCCTGTGGTGGCAGAAAATGATAATTGATACCTGATTTATTCTGTGAACCATAACGTGTCTTTGAAAAAGAGAACTATGTCATGTTTAGTACTAAACAATTTAATACAATAATGCTTGAAACTGATGTGGCGAGATTTTTCTTTTGTTTATTTTGCGCTAAGTGCAGTTGCATGGTGTTAGACTCTTTCTCTTATTGGTATTGACCTGCTGCTCTCCTGGCCATCAACCCTCCTCCCAAACAAAAGAGAAGCTGTAAGATCCGTTCCCCTCTCTGCCGGCAAGGAGGATCATGCCTTGTGCTATATTTCTCACTCTCTCTCTCTCTCTCTCTCTCCTCCTCTGTCTTTTCGTCCTCCCTCCAACTGTCTGCTCAGATTTCATTAAGTCAGAAGGAAATAGGACTGGAAGCCATTGCTGGGGATCCACTCCTATTAGGGCGCCTATTATCATCCCAAATCAGTCACGTTTTAGCATTTAAGTGCTGAAAGTTCACGCCAGATTTTCCAGAACTGTGCCCTGAGGTATGGAGGGTGCATCAAACAGGAATAGAAAAAGTGTTCCTCTCAATTCCCTCTTCACAGCTTCTGCTAAAAAACACTTTTTTCTTTTCATCGTCTACCAAACCAAGTGACTGCTTGCAAAATTGCAGTGGATTTCACAGGGCTGAAGTCAAGGGGTGATGGGATGCTTGCTGAAAGAGCCTGGCACAAGTAATGAGTGTTCACAATGTTAAGTAAATGAAATGCTCTGTTACAAATACTCAGCTCAGTGATTTTCCATAAACTGCTCCAAATTTCAAGTTTACAAATTTTGCACTTAGTCTCATTTTCCTTTCTCTACAGACATCAATAGATACTTCATAAATATAACAAATATAACACACACACGCCAATTTAAAAATCTGTAAATTCAGCTTTGCCATTACAGGAAAAAAATTACATTTTAAATATGTATTAAAAAAGAAAACAGTTTAAATTGTAATAACATATCACACTATTACTGTGTTTACACTGCTTTTTTAAAATATTATTCGAATTGCATTTATTTGATAAAAAACACTGTAAAAACAGTAATATTGCTAAATATCATTAAAATTTCAAAGACCTGTTTTCTTTTTTTGTTTTAATAAATTTAAAAATTTAATTTATTCCCTATCAAGCATGTATTTCAAAAACATTTAAAAAAATCTTAATTATTCCAAACTTTTGGTGAAAGTATATTAAGTATACCTTCTAAAAATCCTGCTATGTATGTCTTTCATTTCATATTATTACTTTTTCTGAAATATGTACTGTACAGTGCCTTCAATAATAAAGGTGAATATATATATATATATATATATATATATATATATACACACACACACTGTATGTATGTGTTTTTATACATATATTATGCAAACAAAAACTTTTATTTTGTACACAATTTAATCGTTTGACAGCACAAAAAAAAAAAAAACACTCTGGGAGACAATGGCGACTGTCAACTGTTTGGTTACCAACATTCTTCAAAATATCTTCTTTTGTTTTCAGCAGAAGAAAAAACTCATACAGGCTTAGAACAACTTGAGGGTGAATAAATGAGAGTGATAGGGTGAGAATTTTCATTTTTGGGTGAACTGTCCCTTTAAGAACACATGTTGCAGCCAAATTGATTACATATTTAGTTACAAACTAGCTAGTAGTTACTAAGCCTCTAGTGTGGACTTTGTGTTCCAATTTAAGGATGAACTTATGAACAGCTGGTGCAACCCTACCCTGCTCGAAACCACCAGTCAAAAGTAATACTAACAGTTCATCTTGAAGCAATTTTCTGTCTCTTTAAGACCAGACATCATCTCTTGGCTTCTTCCAGATGGCATCTGTTGCTGACAATGCTCAGGTGTGGTGTTATTTTGGACTGGTGCGTGTCATGACTCATGGCTGATATGAAAAGGAAATTGATCTCATTTCAGTCGCTTTTCTTTCTCAGTGACTTGCTGTCAGTCTCATTTCCAGCCTCTGTGGCAGCGAAGTATCCTAGCAACCAGAACTTTTAGAAACTGATTGTAAGTCATTACAGCTTGTAAGGTGGGATTGTCTGTGTGCCCCTTTCTGAATGCATGGTCTGATTTAGCGGTAACACATTATGTTTAGCCCTTTTCCTTTTGCAGACTCATTATAGGGTGGTAAAGCTTGGTTCATGTCCAGCTGCAGAAAGTACACGCGTGGGGAATTGTGTCTGAATCAGCGTGCCTTAGTCTTCTCCAGCAGATGCTCTTTGTCCCAGGTGGATCATAGAATTGCAGACAGCATTGAAGAAAACTGTTAAATGGAGGCATTAATTGTTATTTAAATTTGTGGAGCTGAGATCCAAGCTGAGTAAGACAGGAAAAAAAAAAAACCTGAGACAATAGAGTACAGAAGGCCAGAGGAATGAGTCCTAAAACCTGGAGATGAGTAAGCATTTTTGAACTTCCGGTTCCGTCGTCCCAAAGTCAGTAATTTAGGATTTCTTGGTGACATATTACGTCTAATATTACATTTAACTAGTAGCTTTACTAGTTAGTGCACACTCCTCAGCTTTTACTTACACAGAAGACTTGACAAGTTTGTAAGTTTTATTGTATGTGACTCAACATATGGTCTTGTTCTTCTCGCTGTTTTCCTTATTTCCTCAGAAACACAACATTAGACGGCAGTTGATGTTCATGGTGGGTCTTTACATCCTTTTCTAAGGCCCTATGAAGTTTTTTTTTTTTCTTTCCAAATTCTATTTTTGTTTCCATTTTAATTTGTCTGGATTCTGTATTTTTTTTTTTTTAATTTATCTAGACTCTTTTAATGTTAAAATTTAATTTTACTCATGGAAACATGTCTTATTAATTTAAATCATGAAATGTACAATATTAAACATCAATTTATTAAAAGTTTAACAAAAATTATGTTTTTAGGGTCTTGTGAAATGTTTTTTTTTCTCAAATTGTTTTGTTTTAACCAAATTCTGCTTTCAATTAATTTTCATTTAAATATTAATAATCAAAAGCATTTCCAGAAATACTGTATGTAGATTTTTCTGGTAAATAATCTTTCTGGTTAATATTCCTATAAATATACTGTTTTAATAATATTTTTATTAGCAGTAGTATCATTACATTAAGTAATATTTGTCACAGTTTCTTCAAGTTAAACCAAACTTTTATTTTGAAGGGTTGTTGTGAAGACTTTTATGATATGACGATATCATAATTTACTCAAAAGAAGCAGTAAAATGGCCATGAAGTGACTCTCAGAGCAGTTCTAGAGATTATGTTCATGTGTTCATGTACTGTACTCATATATTGGTTGCATCCGAAAACTGAAAAATGCTGCCTTCGTAGGCAGCATTCCAAGGTAGGAAGGCATCAAGGCACGTCCAAATCCAAAGTGATCTTCAATTCCTGTCTCATGAGATACCTTCATCTGATCGATTTTTGAAGGCAGCATAGATGTATCCTTCGCTGCCTTTGACATCCCACAATCCTGTGCATCCCATTCCGTGACGGTTGAGCTAAAAATAAAGATGGCGTCTGAAATTTGCGTTTGGTGGTTAGTTTATGTGTAAATGTATATTTCTGATAAAATTTTTGCACTTTTGATGTTATTTCTAGTGAGAAATTAGTATTAAAGTAATTAAATATTTGTTTAGTTATCACCAAAACTCGTTCTGTTTTCATCAAACCGTTACGCTGCCTCAGAAGTCTGTCCGAAATCAATTTCGTGAGGTGCCTTTGTGCAAAAATGCTGCCTGCAAAGTCATTGCCTCAAAAGCAGCGAGGCAGCAAGTCAGCTGCCTTAGTTTTTGGATGCAGCCATTGAGTTAGAAGAGCAGAGGTTAGAAACACAACGTGTGTTGTGTGCGTGCGCTTCAGTATGTGTGTAGTAAATGAAACCATGCATCTGCATCATTCACATGGAGACACGCAGAACATGCAGGATTGCATTTATGACTTGATTCCACGATCCCGTCGTGTTTTTTGCATCGCAGAAATAATAGGACCCTACTTTTCTTGTTTCGACAAGCTTCTGTATTTGATTGGTTTCCAAAATTAAGTGTTGAAATTGACAGGAAATGTCACTGCCACTTGTTCTAGAGAGTTGCTTCTGTAAGTGAGGGTGAGATTTTTGCATTGGTTTTGTATTGGCTAGCTGTTTGGCTACTGGCTAGTTATGTATTCTGTTTGAGGTGAGGTGAATGGCAGCCGTTTGTCATGCAGGCCATGCTTGAATGGTGGTTTATTTATAGCTGACCAAGGAAGCTGTGATCGGTGGATGAACATAAAGGGATGTAGCCAAAGCCTGCTGCTGGTGACAGGAGTCTTTTGTGTTTGGTGAAGTGTTTGAAAGCAGTAGATGCTGCTTTGTGCTCCATTCTGCAGCTAAAGGTTTATATAAAGGAGGACAAAGGACAGTACAGCATGTGCATTTGAGGTGCTTCTTGTTTAATCAGTAACATTGTTATTAGTATTAAAATTAAATTCCTGTGATGGCAAAATCAAATTTTCAGTGTCACATGATCTTTCCGTGTGGTGCCCTAAAGCTATTCCATGTTTTTCTTTTGTTATTTCTAGTTGACTTTTATTTTTCTGTTTTTTGGAGATTTGAAATGTTTGTTTGTTAGAGTCCCTAGTAAAAGTTCCTCAACAAAACAGTCAGAAGATGCCATGGGAAATCACAACTAGCTCATGTGCTCACCCTCTCTCTCTTCGTGGTTTCCTGCACTTATGCACCGCATGTGATGATGGACTTGCTTCTCAACAGTTGAGGACGTATGTTCTGTAAATATATAGTTGTGTGAACATGAGGGATTTTGGTTGTTGTCAACACGTGTGGCCTAACCACAAAAAACTTCCATTGTGCGTAATTTTTATTTGTTCATCTTTTTGAATCTGGCTGCACTGCTCCTCAGTTCCCATGGCCTTCTAAGAAATCAGTGTCCACTGGTTAATGATTCAGTATGTTATCCGGGTATTGTTTAGAAAGTCTCTCTTTCTCTTCTCAACGGATGTTCAGGCGAAGTCTGGCTGGAAAAGCCGTGTTTGATGTTCAACTATAGCAGACAGGCCGTTCCCGCCTCTGCTGCTCTCTGTTTTCAGTCTCTCTCACTCTGCGTGGATGAATTTTAGAAGCAACCTGCTTCTGTCTTCTTTATTTTGTGCCCTTACCAAGTGAACCAATGAACAGAGTACCATTATTTTGGATGATGTAATTGGGAGTTGATCAACATTTACTTTAAAGATTGTGGGAAGTTGTGCAAATAATTGAAATGTTAAATTTGGGAGATTGAAATTAAGATGTGCCTTCAGAAATTGAAATGTGAATAGTTCTTCTGACTTGAATAAATGTTTCCAAACAGTGTTCAATGTAGATGTAAAATCTGTCGAAACAATCCTTTAGACTTAGCTAGAAATAAAAATGGAGTGGGCTTTCCTTTTAGTTTTCTAGCATAGCAAACATGCTAAACACAACCCAAGTAATCGCATGGTGACATAGCAAGGTATCTTCCAAGTACAAGCACTTTTAGAAAACATGTTTAGAAAGTGTCATAAAATTTGGACAAGTTTACTGCTTAGCATCATTTTTGCAGTGACCTGTTGATGTGATAATTTCCCTCCATTGTCCTCATTGTACAGAATAGCCTGGAGAAAGGAAAAAAAATAAACATGAAAGGTTTTTATATGTGGATGTTCACGTTCGATTCATGTGCCATATGTCATTAAATTAGCATGAACTGGTTTTGTTTTAGTAAAGCAAACCTGAGTGACTATAAATCGTAAATTTGAGGACTGAATAGAAATGAATATGGAAAATATCATGAATGATACTGAACTTGTCTCTTGGAGGTTAGCTTGAGCAAAGCTCTGGAGGAAATGGGGCTTATCTTGGGAACACTTCTGGCACACTAGCCTCTTATCTTTGCCTGCAAGTGAAGTTGGATTTGCTGCCTTGCTGGGACCTATTTTAGAGATGGATTGCCAAGTGAATATGGAAGAAATACATTCAGCCCAGGAGCAGAGATGAGGAGGCGTCTGCTGGCAGGCTGTTATATGTGCATTGGAGGTGTTGGAGAGTCACACAGGTGCGGAATGAAGTACAGAGTAGATTCCCATGGGAAACGACAGGTGCCACACGCAAATTTGGCAGGCCCGACTTGACAGGCTTGTTCCTTGAAGCAGATATCTGCATAATTCTTACCTTTCATTTTTTTTTTAAAGTTCTTTAACTAGTGGCGCCCAGTATTTTGGCAATGTGTTATTGGCTAATAATAACTAGAAGTTTGCGTCATTGTTTTTAGCATTGTTTTTTATGCTTTGTGTGAGCTTATTTCAATATGAATCATCTGCATTAACAATATTTAATTTTCCGTATTCATTGTTTCACGAATAATAAAACACATTGATATATTAAAGGCTGTTGACGTGATGATTCTCACATTCCAGCTGCTCATTTTAATTGTTTACTTGGCAGATGGAGGTCATTTATTGCTGTTTATTCTGTGCCTCACGTCATGAGCGTTGTATTAAAAGAAGTTTAACTTCTAAAAAATTTTCTGGACCATTAATTCTGCAGCGCTCCAGTGTTTTTTTTGATCATCGCACGTTAAACATCTGTCTTGTCAAATTTAATAAAATGTGTGACTATATTTTGAGTGTTTTTATTGACTAATTGTTGGTATTGACAATAACACGATACTCGGTAATCCATTACAATAAGTTCTATTTTTGATGCATCCATATCTTTTATACTGTAATTATGTGTGTATGATTATGGTTTACTGAATGTCTGTGTTTGCTGATACAGATTATCATTGATGCACTGTGAGTAAACTCTATAGTCTCACATAGCCAGACCTTCAGACTGACGTGCTGAAGGTCTGGAATCCATGGCAGCTTCCATTGGCCAAGGCCCGCCCATGAGGCTGTTTGACCGACATGTCAAACAACCAATCACAGTTTATTTTTTCAGTGTCACGTTTCGGGGCATGGAAATGTCGCCACAATAACAGACCAGTGTGTAAAACTCTCGGACGTACTTTAAATATTTCACATACTTTTGAAAATCCAGCGTTTAGTTGATCCTGATAAGTGCTCGTCATCACAGTTGTAAACTCGATGGCTTTCTTCTTCCATGAGGGGGTTTGGCGTCACGGCATCTTTGTTTCCAGGCGAAACGTTAAAGAACGCGACACACAAGTCTCCCAGAGATCCTGTATAATTCAACCAATCTGATGACGACATCGAAACTCCTGAAGTGTTTCCACTTTTGTATGCCATATGCATCAGATGTTTAGCCAATGGTCTGTGAGTGTGACGTCTGAGGCTAAGACTTGATAAACTCTGACTTAAGACAGGGCGTGTCTGGAACAGTTCTACAAAAACATGACGCAACTGTACTGGAACTTGTGTGTAAGTCTGTATGAGAAAGCGATAAAGTGCCCATATTCTAGTGGGCATCATTGCAGACATAAGGTTTGGGAATCCAGGGGCTCACTATGTTTTTTGGATTCAAATTAGACCAGTCTATGTTTTTAGATCGTTTAAAAAAAGTTATAACCAGTCTTGGAGAAAAAAAATAGATGAATAACTTCTAAGACTTCTGTAATAGTTTATGCAACCAGCCACAGGACTGGTTACTTGCTCCATAACTGGGCCCTGAAGTTCCTGTGAGGGTGATGGGAGATTGAGATCTGTGTAATATCATGCCTGTGTAGAAATATGTGTCTGACCTGTTAATGGCAGTCTCAAAAGAACAGCAGTCCACAGTGCCACAGGAGCTGTCAGTGAAGTTTAATGTCCCTCCTCAAAGCCGATCTGCCTTCCTTTGGGGAAGTTGCGCTCTTTTGAGCAGTTGGTTGCTTGGATACCAAATTGTGAGGCCCAAGCGGAGCAGTGACGTAGTCAAATGGAACAAGTCTTGTTTACCCCCTGCTTTGTTAATGGAGCAGCTGCTCTATCATAAAACATAAGCACATTTGAGACAGTTTTGCTGTAGGGTGTAGCAGTTAAAAAGAGTAGCTCAGCAAATAAAAGACACTTGTTTTAAAGTTTGGACGTGCTGGGCTTCATGTCCTAGGGACTTTCTTTCTATTTTTGAGTGTGTGTTGTGAAGGGTCTCAAAAGAAAAAAAAGACCAAAACTAATTGAATTTGTTTGGCCATGCTGCACTTTTGAATTTTTTAGTTTGGCAAGGTTTTTTTTTTTCTCTCTGCAGGTTGTGTTTGTTCATTCTTTTCAAAAGTATCTATTAGTTCAAAAACCTTGCACAAAAGCTATATTAAACTTATTCTTTGTAGTGTTTTTTTAAACATGCTACTTGCTATAATAGCGAAGAAATGTGCTTGTTTTGCCACATTTTTTTTAGATTGTTAGTATCTCGACCCATAACACAAAATGTTCAATTCAAATTAAATATTTGGTGCTGCTTTTTATTTTTATTTCTTATTTTAATGTAAAAAGTACCACCTGTATTTAATTTTTTTTTTCTTGCAACCTAAAAATTGTCTGAATAGAGCATTCTTCCTATTCCATGTATTTTGTTGTGATTCTGTGCAATATTCTGTTTGAAGTTGAGAGCTCTAGGAAAAACAGAGGAAGGATCAGTGTCTTGCATTTCTTTCATTTTTGCCAGGAATCTCTGCCAAGGCTCTTTGTCATCGTTAAACCTGACTGGCAGTGCCACAGATAGCTTAATTGCTCT